>JAHWFP010155191.1:0-18090 GCA_023313725.1 Lithobius niger | reverse complement strand
TTGGCATATAAATGTTGTGGTAGTGAACTCCTACTGTCAGTACCTCCAATACCACAACCACGTGACTGTTGCGCAGTTTGGCATGGCACGCGTGCGACGTGATTTTACATCAGCTACTCATCTTCCAAAACTAAGGTCGCACCGACTACACAATTTGCCAAATACCAAATAGTCAAACTGCCGAATGACGAACATATAACAAAATAGTTCACACTTTCATGTCCAACAACTTTTTTTATCGTTCCCTTTGAAAATGACCATGGCCAAAACATGTTGCATGCCTCAGTAAAATAAATTGTAAAATAACTAAGCAGTCTATGGGAAAAAAAATTAAGGACCTAAATTATATTGTAAATACCTGACACCATGGCATAAGGACTACATAACTGCGCTGACAAAAATATTCAACTTGCCGTACCCAGGAAACCTTTAACTGATAACCTCCACTGGTTATTCTTCGATTACATCACATCATTCGATCACAATTGTAACGCTCAAAATTCAAAAACAAAAATACTCTCTATACGGTATTTTGCGAATTTTCGATAGGCCTAACAGTCCGAGTGGTGTTAATATCGGTCTCTCCTATCTTCGTCAGGCTTCCTTTCTTGCACTTACTTTCGTTTTACATTGATTTTGAAAATGCGTGGAAACCGTTGCCCACTGTACTTCTCGCGTGTCATATGCTCAACGCTCGCACGATCCCATTTGTGCGAGAGGTGTGCCCCCAACTCTTTACTGATTAGGAATTTGATGTTAGGGTTTGACGGCCCTTGTAGATTCATTAGTGGTTGTCCGCTCGCCACACAGTGTTGACTCACCAGCGATTTAAGTCCTCTTAGATGTAAATCCCTCTTACTATTAGACACCAGCAGAGTAGTTGTTTGGTCCCAATCAATTTTGTAGGAGCAGTTTATGTAGGAGAAACACGAAAAGGAATCCACACTCGAGTGAAACAACATATTGCTGACGTAAGAAACGAGTGAAGCAAACAGCATCGCCACCCACCGCATGAGTACTAAGCACAAAATCGATTGGGACCAAACAACTACACTGCTGGTGTCTAATAGTAAGAGGGATTTACATCTAAGAGGACTTGAATCGCTGGCGATTCAACACTGTGTGGCGAGCGGACAACCACTAATGAATCTACAAGGGCCGTCAAACCCTAACATCAAATTCCTAATCAGTAGGGATCGACCGGAGCCGGTACCGGAGCCGAGTGCCGGCCGGTACTAGCAGTACCAGCACCGGTACAGGTGCCAATGTCTACAATCGAGTCAGTACTAGCACCGGCCAAAATTTGGTCAATTATTAACGATGTGCTTCTATTAGTTATTTATTCAAATACATAAACCTTTATTCAAGTACTTAAAGAACTTTTATTTACTATCTTATTTACCTTTACTTATTTAAATAATTGGGATGTCTGTAAAACGTTAGTAGCGTAACTTGACTGGACCATCCTTTGCAAGAATACTATGTTTTGGAGCTCAGGAACAAGGGTCATCACCGGTCAGCAGTAAAAATGTGCAAATCAAAAATCCGGCATAGTGATGCTGGGGGTTGATAATCAAAATTTTTTTTTCAAAATTCATTGTATTTATAAAAATTATAATTAATTTAAGACATACAAATCAAAGTTTTAATTATTCACTGCGGTGCTGTGCTTGCTTGGCTCTAGCAGATATCGGTAGGGTGCTCTAAACGCCGACAACCGAGAAAAAGTAACCGATAATAGGCCATAAAAGAAAAAAAATTGTAAATATAAATTAAATTAAATTGTTTTTCTTTAAATATTTATTACAATGAGTTTAAAGAGTTACTTTGTTAGTGTAACAATATATATTAACTCTTATTGAGTATTTATAGTTGTCAAACTCTAGCCTGCATATTACTGGTAGTAGGTGCACCTTTCAGTTACCAACTTTAAGAGCCATTTGTCAACGTCGTTTTTCCTTTGCCATCGTTTTTTATCCAAGCAACTTTGAGTTTAACCCTCTGGACCCTAAGATTTAGTGTGAGAGTCATGCACAGCACTAGGCCAAAACTGGAGTTCGCTTAGTTGTGTCGCACTGTATACTTCAAACAGGAATTACTCCTAAAGTATTTGCAGCAGACATAAAAGTGTATACATTTTTAAAAACTAGAAATTCCAGGCTTGAAAACTGTGCTGAATATTTAGAAAAAAAAAAATGTCTTAGCAGTGAAAAAAATTGTTAAAAAAAAAAAAATTTGAATATCATGTTCCATAAATGCATTGCTTGGACATCCTAAAATAATAAATATTTTCCAATTCAAATATTATGGCAAGAAACTACTGTGTTTATTGCAACTGCATTCAAAATTTCAAGTTTTTATCTCGCACAGTTGAGCAGAAAAAAAATAATTTGTTAGCCTATACACATGCGGCAATACAGAAATTTAGGCATAGGCCTATAAGTCACTCAAAACTGTTCAGAGTTTTTTTTTTTTGGAATGTTTGTCAAAACATTGTGGACAGACACCAACTGAACAGGCTTTGCAGAAGTATGTTGATCTTTTCCTTTTTTTGGGTTTTGAACATTCTCCACAATCCATTTCTTTTTGCCGCATTTTATTGGTTTTAGTTTGAACAACAGGTAGTTTACCAATTATGCAAGGTCTAAGGTGTGTTATCTTAGAAGATTGAGTGTCCCTGAATTCTCCAATTAGGCCACTGATCACAGATTTCAAAAACTTTTCACGTGTTAGAGGGATGTACGAACGTTCATTGAAATTAGGTTCCAGCGCGTTCATGGTTTTTCTTTGAGTCAGTGTTTGCACATAAATTATGTATGCGTTGAGCAAACTTCGGTAAAGTAAATTCATGAAAACTTTACGGTACCATTTGTATGAACGCCTTTCATCTTCATAATTATACACTTTCTGATCTGCTAAATCTACACCTCCCATATGTTTATTGTAGGTATCAATAGCTTCAGGCACTTTGATTATTTTCCCTTTACGTCTAACTTCAACATCTTTAGCAATGTTATATGTTGATAATGTGAGTATAGGCTTAGGTTTAGATTTTTTTTCTCTATTTGCTGAGCACAACAATTCATTGGAACGGTAGTAAATGGCTGTTTCTGGCTTTAGTTTGGTAGAAAGTATTTCTGTGGGAATTCCCTTTCTATTTTTGCGCAAAGTTCCTACCAAATATATACCTTGTTTGTACAAATTGGCAGCCAGAACCATCGACGTATAAAAATTGTCCACAACTAACACATAACCTTTACTGAAAAGGCCAACAAGCAACTCCATTACAACGTCATACCCTTGACCAAAGGCTGATTTCAATATGCCTCCATTTTTTCCGGAATATTCACGAAAACGAAAGACATAGCCAGTTGCAGATTCGCAAAGAACCCACAGCTTTACACCCCACCTGTGATGTTTTTTGTTCGGAATATATTGGATAACTTTTGTTCGATTTTTCAACCCCACTAAACTTTCGTCAATACTAATGTATTTATCAGGGATGTAAAAGTACGAAAACACTCTGTTCAGGTGGTGAATCAAGGGTCGCACTTTGTAAGAATAATCATAATTTGGATCGTCTTTATCAGGTGTTTTGCTATTGTCACTAATATGTAAAAAACGCAGGCAGAACATAAATTTATCACGGGCCATAACTTCACAAAATCCTGGAGTTCTCTGCCATCGATCTGTATTATTCCAATAATCCCTCATTCTAGGTTTCCAGACAAGGCACATGTTCAGCATCAATCCAAAAAAAGCTTTCAATCGATCAATATTCATCAGTTCTGTAGCTAGCCACCACTTTCTTAGTCGTTCGTATGTAGCTGACGGCGGTTTTTTTTTTTATCGGCCACATCTTTCCTATATTTATCGTCAGTTTGTCGGTAATATCGGTTGGATTCCTGGCAAAAAATGTTCAAAATGTCAATATTAAACATCAACATAAAGAAATCCAATGGCGAAACACAACGGCGAGGCACATTTTGAGGTCCGGGGATCTCTCGAAACTGATGCCGAGATGGGCGTTTAGTTTCCCGTTCATCGCTAACGCGACTCCATTTGGCGCCGCCATCTTGATTTTCGCTGGAATCGGAATGGTCACTAACCTCGCTGTCTGAAGAGGATTCACCTGATTCACTCGAAGATATCAACAAACTACTATCTGAATCACTCAATATTTCATTTCTTGCCTGTAATCTCTCTCGAGATTCACGAATTTCATCCTCGTTGAACCCTAAAAAACTTTCGTTGTCAGAGTCCGTATCGACGGCCGCCATTGCTCTATAGCGCGTCAGGCAGTGAAGCGATCTTTGTTGCTGCCCGCTGCTACGAACGAGCGGTTTGAGAGGCTGCCTACAATTGGCTGTTCAAACCTGCTTGGTTGTCTAAACAGCCAATGAAACTGCAGTATTCAGTAAACAACAGACCAAACCCTCATACCAACGACGATTCTTATTGGTTCCCGTCCTTATGACGTCACAATCGAGTGGAGCGTCACGAAGCCGAATGATCGGCTCTTAGGGCTCACGTGCATAGGATGGAAAGCCGATGATTCGGCTTTTAGGGCCCAAAGGGTTAAGCTAGTTTCAAACGTGTCTGAATGAGTTTTAGGAGCTGCCAATCATAGATAGTTATTTTTAAAAGTTAATTCATGGAAATTCAAGAATCTGAAATGGAAACTTACTCACTTAATCTAAGCCTTTTTCTGTGTTGGTAGTGGGCCAGAAATATTGATGATTGGGGGTGGATGTAAACCATTCGTTCGTAAGTTGTGCGACGTTTGGAAATGTTATGAATTATGGAGGAGGGGGGATTATAATTGTTCATTGCTCTTAACCACTTTTTTACTTGACCATATTTTGAATTAATAGGATATAGGTATTTTTGGTGGGTGGGGTGGTCCTGGGGCCCTCTCCAATTTGACAGTTGATTTGAAATTTAGTGCGAGTGTGATACTTCAATAAATACGCCCAACATTTTATTTTTTTTAAATCTGTGCTTACATTAGGTAGTCACAAGTACTGACTGATTAGACCAGTTTTCAGTGGTATGCAAATCAGTTTAAGAAGATTACTACAATGCTGACAAATGGCAACAGCCCTCCTTGTCTTTAATCTGTTAGCTTTTTTTTTTTTTTTTTTTTTTACAATAAATCATGGTTCCATACGGTCATTTTTATTTTGGAACCGGTACCGGCAGGTGCCAAAAGCTCCAAGGACCGGCACCACCGGTAAATTTCGGGTCCGGTCGATCCCTACTAATCAGTAAAGAGTTAGGGGCACACCTCTCGCGCAAATGGGATCGTGCGAGCGTTGAGCAGACGACACGCGAGAAGTACAGGGGCAACGGTTCCGACGCATTTTCAAAATCAATGTAAAACAGAAGCAAGCACAAGAACGGAAGCCTGAAGAAGATAGAGACCGAAATTAACACCACTCGGACTATTAGGTTTATCGAAAATTCGCAAAATACCGTACCGAGAGTACTTTTGTTTTTGAATTTGAGCGTTACAATTGTGATAGATTGATTTCGAACATCACATCATCTTTTACTGATCTCGAAGTTTTTTTATTTTGTTGTTAATACCCTACAGGTACAGTAAAACCTGTTATCCGAACTGCCCTTGGCCAAGAAAACCAGCAAACTCCAAGCTCCGAGTAGGTGTAAAGAAAATATCAATACTTGCTGAACCCAGGCAATCTTGGAATGCTAACAGCCACTGGTTGTTCTTCCACAGTATTTTTTACCAACTCCGAAATCTTTTTTTAATATTTTTATTACCGTGCAAGTAAAGTTGTTACATGGCCTCAAATATTGCCGATCGACGAGAGCGCTCCCGCAATCTGTCGCGATCCACCATCGTTGTCTACTAGCTGGCCATTCACAAAGAACACGCTCACGCTAGTTCCAATGAGGCGACCTTGACTGGCTTCGCGTGACGTCATATTATGACTGGCCCCAATGCCACAAATGAACCAATCGGAGCTCACGAGTCGCGATACTACAGAACGCTCCAACAGCTTTTGAAACGGAGCAGTTAATTGGAGGAAAAGGCAGTGACGTTGATGGCAGCAGGAAAGGGGATTTCCCCGGGATTCCCAGATTGCAAGCACGACAAGATGGCGGCCGAACGATGCTTGTTTAATGAATTGGCCTCCGTTCGCTTGAACCAAGCACTATTTTCATCACACAGAAGCAATTTCACGTTAATTTTGACGACGTAAAAATACTAATTCAGGTATAAATATATATTATGATTAGGCTTACCGCAAGAATTACTGCCTGCATAGAATAATTTATACCAAATCAACGTTGATCGTTCATAGGGATTTTGTTTTATTATTTACGGTACAGTACCAGTTTCGTTTAATCAATTAAACTATTTATTAGCAAAATAGTTCAATCGCAATAAATGAGAATCGCAACTGAATGGGAATCTTGAAAATATGAATAGAGGTTGTTTATAGGTAAATAACACCGGTTTTGCCCGTAATTTTTCCCTTGCATGCAGTACGGCTGGTTTATTAACATTAATCGGATTATCCGAATTTTTGATTATCTGAACTAACCTTGGTCCCAATTAGTTCGGATAATCGAGATTTTACTGTAGTTTACGCCACCTAGAAAAATAGTTTCTCCGCCAGAACCTCTTTTCTCCCTATCTTTGCTTGTTGCAGTAAAAGCTTCTGTAGTATACATATTTATACTGTGTTGGTGGCTCTGTTTAGCCCTTTGCGCGCCGGACCCGTGAATTTAACGGGAGGGCAAGCCAACCGTTGCGCGCCGGACCCGTAGAATTTACGGGAGCCACTTTATCGAGCCGTACGTCAGTCCGCGTGGTGCATTGATCGCTCCTGGAGCGTTCATTCAGTAAAGGCATGTGTCTGCTACAATTTCCCGCCAATTTTGCCCACGTGACTAGTTTCTAGCCAATAATATTTAATTTTTCCCCCGAGCTATGTCGTGTTCATTCGCTGCCCCCGTCAGTTTCGGAAAAAAAAAAGATCGCGGCCATTGCATCAAGTAGCGACTCTCCCGATTCGGATTTTGATTTACATCGTGCACCACTTTAGACCAAGGTAAATTAGCAAATTATAATTAGCAAATTATGGACGTCTTTGAGAGAGAAAACTGTAAAGAGAACTGTGCTAACGTTTTTTTTTTTATTGAAAAATGATCGATAATTCATTAAGTGAATCGAAATACGATGCGTCCGATTGGATCGGAGCACGACGCGATAAGAATGGCCGCTGCCGATCATTGAGCCCCGGCCCGCAGCAGCCATCCTTCTCGTCTCGCGTCGCTTGATCGGTTGCCTTCTATTTCAATCCATTACACCGCCATATTCGCGAATTCAGAATTGGATTAAAAGTGTGAACATTTGAGAAATGATTTTTCTTCGTTGGAGTTTTTTTTTTTAACAATATGGATTTCGGAGATTTACACGATGTAACCAGTCCGAGTCGGGAATAGGCTTAACCTACACTTTGAAGTGCTTTGTCACTCGACCACTGGAACAACTGAAAATAAAATGCTTTTTTTTTTTCAGCCCTAATGAAGGAGAACCAACTATCTCATAAGATTTTAATTAATAATAGCTTGCCAAATGGATGTAAATAATTACGGCTGTGTGATTACGTGCCCGTTTCTACAAAATAGGCCCAAACTTTGTTGAAAAGGAGGCTGCCACTCCTGAGAGCGATTAATGCACTACTGAGAGACGTGACAATTTTATTTAATTTAAAAAAAAGTTTCACACATTTTTGCTTAATTTTTGGTGTGAAGAAGGATAACAGATATATCGTTTATGAAAAAAAAAGTACTCTTTCTGCATATAAAGTTGTCATAATTGCTCTTAAAATTCGTACTAGGTTACGTTTTTTTAAATTTATAATACATTTGCTATTTTCCCCCCCCCAAAAAAATGCCGTATAATTTTTTGTGCGAATATTCGAGTCAAGACCTAAGTATTACCAACTGTTTAAAAAAAATTAAAGCCTCAACTACGTTTTTAAAGGGAGTTCACGAATTTTAATGCTGACGTGCGATCATTTCTTGCTCTACAAATAGGCCTAAATTTTGTTGAGCAGAAGGAAGCTGCCAAGTAGAGCAGCCGCCCCTGAGAAAGATTAATGCACTACTGACAGGCATGACAATTTTATTTAATTAAAAAAAAGTATCACACGTATCTGCTTTATTTTCGGTGTAAAGAAAGATAACATATCATTACGTTTATGCAAAAAAAAGTACTCAGCATATAGTGGTCAAAATTGCTCTTTAAAGCCAGTACCATGTTAGATTTTTTTGATTTGTAATACATTTGCCATTTCCCCCACCCTAAATACGCCTTATAATTTTTTTCTGTGAATATTCGGGTTAAGGCCTAAGTATTATGAGCTGTTTGAAAAAAAAATGAAGCCTCTACAACGTTTTTAAAGGGAGTTACATGAATTTTAATAAAGACGTGCAATCATTTCTTGCACTGCGAAAAACTGGATGGTTTGAGCTAGCAGGTGCTCTTTTTGTGGCAGGCATCAGAAGGGTTAAATGAAGCAACACTTGGCTGAAACCAAAAATGAAGTGAAGAAAACAGCATAGCTACACATTGCATGGAGACGATGCTCAATATAGGACGGAAGCATCCACCTTGTTGGTCCAATGTACCCTTGATCAACACCTTCAAGGCTTGGAATCCTTAGCAATTTAACAGCGTCGAAAATAACGCGGCCCTGATTAACACCTAGGGCCCCTCCAACCCATGCATCAGATTGCAGCTGAGGGAAGACTTCACCTCACAGCAATATGGCGTGGACCGGCTTGGGAAGTACAGAGGGCCACGCAAAGCGCTGCATTCAAAGTGTGTGAGCCGCAACTATGTAGAACAGACTTTTACAAAAGTGCGAGTGCCTGAAGATGTGCAGGATACTGGGGAGGTGTTCTTCATTCCAAGACTGTGCGCACGTTATTTTGGAAAGTTTTTAAATGTACAGTAGACACCGTTTATAAGGAATTATTGACTTTAAAGAATAGATTGCGAACAATCATTCTAGTGCTACTCTCTTCTGGACATAACGGAGTTTCGGTTATAAGGAACTTTTTCACTGTCCCTTGAGGTTCTTTGTAAGTGGTATCGACTGTATTAGGAAACATTTTAACGTAGGAAACCTCGTAAGATACGGATATACGTACGGTCAAACTTGGGCTTCTTTAGCACTTTGACTTTGCGAATGTAGACGTCGTGCAGTGGGTAAATGCCTTGACATTTCTTCTCAATATCTTTTCCAATACTGTCTGGAATCCTACAAAGAAAAATCGTCCGTTTGAGGGGGAAAAAAAAACATCCACGGAAATAAAAAGTTTCTCCACTAATTTCGACTTTTGCCTGTCTTTAGGTCGTGAAATGCTAGTGTGCCTACCATGTATGCAAAATTCACAAAAGTTTCGTAGGGATGCGAGCATATTTTAATTCGAGTCGAGCACAGTTTGCAACCGAAGAATCGAGTAGAGTACTTGGTGGACATGTAACAATTTCTCTCAATTGCAAAATTCGTAACTTGTTTACTAATAAGAATTTTGACCCCATTTTTCAATGGGTGAGGTGTAAGCCTGCTGTAGCCAAATATGAAAATTTGCGATCGCAACATATGCAATTCTCGCAAAATTCGCAATTTTTGCCTAAATAAATAAATTATGACTTGCTTTTCATCAAAATTTTGCAGTAAAATAAGACCTTCTTAATGTTTGTTAATGGCAGCTGTTTTGAAGTGGTAAGTGGAATTAAAATTTTTTAAACTTTATTCATATTGTACACCACTTACGTTAGGCTATTTTTTGTTAACAATTTTGTGAGGGTTTGTTTTTGTTGTTTCAAAATTCAGCAAATTTCGCAACATGTATCGAAAATTACCTTTTTCCACCGCACATTAAAAAAAATTCTCGCAACTAATGTTAATTGCAAAACTTTGCTTAAAAATATTGCGGAAAGTACCGGTCCCTACTCATGGTTTTCTATAGCTTTAGGATATATAACTTTAAAATTAGAGTTTGGCTTTGAATCTGCACAACCGGAAAGCTCTCGTTGAAGACAATCAATTTGGTATATTTAATGTAAGGTGATCGAATTTTTTTTATCGGATTAAGAGTTTTTGAGCGTGATGTGAGCAATGAAGAGTTTGAGTTGAGTTGCATGCTCGGCTCGGCTTTTTTCAGTTATCGCACATTCTTAGTGTCTGGTGAACTTGAGAGGTCGTCATAAATTTTGTCTACTAGCATAGTTACAAGAGATTGTGGTAAAGCAGCAAGAAGCACATCCAGCCTAGGGGTCTGGGCCGTGCTGCAAGTTACACCAGACGGATCAAGCAGACACGGAAGCTGAAGCACTTCATGATATTTTACAGCCTATCAAGTGCATGATTTGCAACATATTGCCAAGCAAATTTGTCGGATAACAGCTACGGTAGTTTTGCTTGCATGTATGGCCTACATAGTATATAGCAAGTAGTAATTACAAATAAGACAATTGTAGCAAACATTGTAGCAAACAAGCAAAATTTCAACAAAGAAGATATTGTCCTGTTGGAATACCTTCTTTCTTGAAATTGTGCGTGTTTACTATACGACAAAGTTCATGTTGTTTACTTCATTTGTTCCAAGCTCCATTTTTAACCTTCTCAGCAGTGAGTTTAAAAAAAAATTGCCGTCGCTTATGGAGTGAGTTGTTTTTTTCGTCACCCATGGAGTGAGACACTAACGAAATATTTATTCTTGTGAAAACTATAGGACAATTATTTCAAACTCACTACACGCACGCAACAGATTTTCATTAAGATACACAAAACAATCAGATAAATGGCTTTAATAGTTTTGGAGAACCATTTTTTTTTAATTACTGGCGGTAATGAACTAAATTGAAAAGCGCACTGTTGACAAAACGTGCTCAAAGTCTGTTAGGCTAAAACGTCGTTCCCATCTGATACGCGATAGTGTTAATACTGTATAGGCAAAAATTAACTTTTTGATGTACCGGCCAATGGCCAGCAGCTGACAAAAGTCTAGTCGCCCCTTCCACCCCTTCCCAGTCACTAAAACTTCCACTTTTTTTTTGGGGGGGGGGGGGAAGAGGGGCTAAGCCTACTTTTTAAATTTATTATACCCCAGCTGCAGTGAAAAACTGAGCATCAGTAGCCATAGGCCTCTTTCTTGCCGAATCTGAAGAAGAAATGCAAATGTTTTTGATGGTAGTAATTTTTAATTTCATTCATTGTAAAAGAGAAAAATAATACTTATTATTTGTTAAGGAACTTGTGCTTTGATGAATTTTTGTGAACAGAGGGTTTTTTTTTTTTAAAGTTCATTGGTTTAGTACATTTTCATTCGGTGTGGAAGGGTTCGGCTCATTTATGGTTTGTCCGGTTGATTCAGTTCGGCTGAAAAATTCTTGTTCAGTAAAGCCTTAAAAACTGGGATCATTCACATACTTACAACTTATTGACTACCCCCTTCAAGTCATTGGCGTTTACTTCTTGCGTCATAGTTTCAACCATTTTTTTCCTAATCATTCGAATCTGACAAGAGAAAAAGAAATAATGAAGATAAAATGCATCTACACTTGCAAGTCAACATCTAAAAGAAAAAAGGCACCAAGTACGTTTTGAAACACTGGTCAGAACAAGAAACCATATTTGACCTTGATGACTTTTGAAAGGCAACAGCAAGAATTCAAAATTAATAAATTTTTTTTGGTGGTCTTGTCTTTGTTTCATTGATTGAAACAAAGACAAGACCACCAAAAAAAATTAGAAACAAGTCCTGAGGGAACTGAAAATACAATTTGTAATTTTTAAACAAAAATGTAGAACACCACAAACTTTATAAAGCTTGCAATTAGAATTTTTCTTTAGTAGACAGTGGGCAGTGGACCGATTATGTTTAGTTGCCACAATAAAATGTTTGGTCGCCAATGAGTAGAATTAATAATTTTGCCGGGATTTTTGTCAGTTTTCTTGTCTTTTAATAGTATTTTTACACTTACTGGTGTTAAGTTGTTTTTTTTTCAAGAAAATTAACAAATGTGGCTAGAACTTAATGCACTTAAAAGCATTTAGTGGTAGTTTTAATGAAAACCATCCCAACGTGCCCCCACCTCCCATAATGGAATTCAACACTAACAAATAAAGCTGCACCGATACCAACTTTAACGATCCGATACCGATCCGGTTTTATCCAATTTTGCCGATACCAATATTCAAAATTGTATCCCCAACTTTTCATAATTGGTGCAATTTTCTGCAAAAGTCCAATAATTATTAAAATTAAAAAATTTGAAATAGTAACCCACAGTTAAAATCTAGCTAGGAAGATACTCGGTGATTTCCTGAGCAAAACGATGCGAACCGCGTGTCGTAATCTCGAACGGTGCCAGAGTTACCGATACTTCGCGAAAGTTGTCGATACCAATCCGATACCACTAATAGCGGCACCCGATCCCATCCAGTATCGGTATCTGTGCAGCCTAACTAACAAATTATGCTAACTCTAAAATACTGCTTAAAAAAACTTTATATCCCAACCATTTTATGCATCAAAGTTTTAATCGTCTCAGAAAGCTGGTGGCAAAAAGATAATATAGGGGAATGTGGGTTGTCTGTAACATAATGTACCTGTGTATGTTGAGCGTAGCACGTCTTCTTTGCTTGCTGAGGCCACTTCTTCGTAAACCCAATGCAGAACAACCTCAAAAGGTAACCATCAGTTGTCTTGACATCCACATTAGCCTCAATGAGAGTCTAAAACCATAAAGAAAATTCTTGGCCACATCAAAGGTATCGCACAGTTGAAATTAAAAAATGTCACATCGCTTACTTTGAAAATCCGAGTCCATGTTTACGTCTGTTATGCTTACATTCCCAAAAGAAAGGATATTCACCTTTCCAATATCCTTGCAAATTTTCTACAGTCTTCTTCAGACTACTACATCACCGCTCACTCCGTCATATCAGTCTGTTTTTTGAATGCGACGCGGGGCCATAGCCTCCGTAACTTGCAGGCCAGTACACCACTTCTCCCACAGCAACTTATTAAACTCGTGCTGCAAGGCGAGTTTAATAAATTGCTGCGGCAAAAGTGGTGTGCAAGTGGTGTACTGGCCTGCAAGTTATGGCGGCTAAGGCCCCGCGTTGTATTAAAAAAGCAGACTAACTATCATGACGGAGTGATCGGTGATGCAGTAGTCTAAAGAAGACAGTTGCTCTGAGCCCCTCCAACTCCAAAAACCCAGACTGTCGAAAATTTGCAAAGATATTGGAAAAGTGAGTATCCTTTCCTATGAAATCTAAGCGTAACAGACGTAAACACAGTTGAAATTCTACATAGGAAAATCTAAATAAGAGTCCCATTACATAAAATTTTTTATAGTTACACGATTTGTTGGCACAGGGATCAAACAAATGACTGTTGCATACGTGTACGCAGAAACTGATTGGGGGGGGGGGGAAATTACCCTTCTAAACATAACAGCGTGGCAGGTTGTGAACAAATAGCTTAGCGTAAGAGGGAGATCAACGTAACGACTTAATGGCGGGCTTGCTGTGTCCCGGAACTTCAGGCAGTCATTCTCTGATGATTGATTCTTTGATGCCAGATGCACTCGTGCTTTGTGGGCTTTCTTAGTCCCTCTAGACAAAGTCTCAGCCAAAAGACCTAGCTCGCCCTACACCATGTTGCGTGTCGGGCATTTGCAGCATATTTTTCACGTGTCAAGGGAAAAACGTGCTGCATCAAACAAAAAAAAAAGGTGGCAATGATAGAAACTACCGTGAATCTCCTAACACCCATGAGCTTATGCAGTAAAATTTGGCGAAAATCGGGCGTAGGCTAAAAAAAAAAAAAAACATAACTTTATTTTCTAACCATACCTCTGTACAGGGACGGCATTTTCTCCACTACGGCGATTAACAGTACGAGATCGTCACGCCACCAAAACTAATTTCTGACCACAAGAACCTCGTAACTACACGCTTGCTTGAGATCAAACTCTGCAACAGCCCTAGAGTTAACCAGGTTAGAGCAATAGCTCATTTCCCTTTAAGGAGAGAATGACTGCCTATCTTCCTTCCAGGAGTGAATGATCAAACATGTCCTGACGCACTGGAAAATGGCAGCAAAATATGCACCCAGTCGTCGGCGCTGGGTAAGCGTTAATTTCGTTAAATTTATGACGCTTTTAGCTAATTTTGCAGCAGAGCAAGAACAATTTAAACGTTAAGTTTTGAACTATTCAAGATTTTTGACCTCCAAACAGACACAACACAAGGCACGTGATGGATATCACATGCAACATTTTTGTAATGTCGCTTGATACCAGGACGCGGCCATTGTTGATCACGTCCTTTTTCCCCCAACAGAAACAATGCAAACAAAACCGGGAACAAAACAACCCACGCGCACAGACAGCTAAGAAGATTTTAAAATACCTTTCTATCTATGCACTATGAAGTTAAAGTCAACCATTTTTAATGTATTGGTTAATTCTAGTAACTTTTGCCAAAGTTACTGGAACATTTAGAAAATTTTCAACTACTGTACCACTATGCTGCAAACCCGTCAAAAGACGATCCTTCAAAACAGGTTTCTCCTCCTATAAACATCTCGCGCTCCAGGATTGGATTGCTTTTAAATTCTCTTACCTGCCATTTTTTGACCATGGAGCGTAGTTTGTCGGTTGTTAGATCCATTCCATGGAAATTCGTCAAAACATTGCGCCCTTGAACCTCTTCAGCTATTAAACGGAATTTTCTGTAAGCGATCTCGTCATTTTGCAAGTCGGCTAACGACACCTCAAACACTCGTCCCTTCAGCCCTTCAGAAGCGATACCTACAAAGTAGAGAGAACGAAACAGACTTATACGCAGAAACATACATGTTCTTTCTCAATTTGTACTATGTTAAGAGAAAAACGTGCTGCACCAAACAAAAAAAAAGGTGGCAAGGATAGAAACTACCGTGACTCTCTTGAACACCCATGAGCTTATGCAGTATAATTTATTTTCTAACCAGACCTCTGTACAGGGACGGCATATTCTCCACAATGGCGATTAACAGTAAGAGATCGTCACGCCACCAAAACTAACTTCTGACCACAAGAACCTCATAACTACATGCTTACTTGAGATCGTACTCTGCAACTGCCCTAGAGTTAACCAGGTTAGAGCAATAGCTCATTTGCCTTCAAGGAGACAATGACTGCCTCTCTTCCCTCCAGGAATGAATGACCAACATATCCTGACGCACTGGAATATGGCAGGATATGTTGGTCATTCACTCGTCAATGGCGCTGGGTAAAGCGTTAGTTTCGTTAAATGTGTGACACTTGTAGCTAATTTTGCAGCTTGAAAGCAACCCTCTCCAATGTCGGTCGCCACTCGCCATTTGGTGAATGGAAATCATCAGTTGGCGACCTGAAATTTAGCCTTACTCGCCAAAACAATTAGTTCAGTCAGTCCTCGTGTTGTAGGGCTCAAAGCAGTGTAATAATCAGGTAAAAATCAACAATGGTAAAATTGGAATTCTAAACAATGCACAAAAGTGGAGCTAAATTTGTGTAACTTTGATGCTACAACCAGCCAGCACCAAGAGCCAACAGAAAATAAATTGTTGGAGGGGGAGGGGGGTACGTAAATGAATTTTCCAACCTTAATTAGTTTGATTAGGCTACTTAAAAAAAAATACCATTGGTACTGGAGGAAGGAAGTACTGCCAAATTTTAAGAACCGTTAAATACCGGCAACATTAAAAAAATTTGGCTCAACACTACTGTCAGCAGAGATAGTCCAAAAAATTGCAAGTTTGGGTAGTGGAACTTAGACGATTTTTGGTTTCATGTAAGTGACAGTAATATTAACAAGTAATACATGAAGAAGCATAAACAATGTTCCAGTTATAATAACAAGATGTTCAATAAAAAGAACACCCCGAATAGGTAACTGAACGTTTCTGTAGCGAGTATTCAAATTGAATCAGATCACTGACATTTTTAACTGTCGTACTGACACAGAGTGCAACTCGCAGACAAAAAAAATTACAACGGAACCTCGTTTAATGATTGTAACCAAGAGTGTTTCATATTCAGATAAGAAAATATTCGGAAATCACAACATGCATAAAACACATTTCTATAGGTGTGAGCCGCAGCCTCAGGGCTCGACTTAAGCCCAAAAAAACTGATCAAAACTGCAACGCAAAATGAAACTTAAAAATTGTCACATCGCTTGCTTTGAAAATTTTAGTCCATCTTTACGTCCTGTACGCTTAGATTTCAAAGGCAATAAAGAAAATAGAAGACGAACGATCAGGACCACGTGAGCAATTATGTAGTCACCTGACGAAGACGGTCGTTTTGAGCCCTTCCAACTCCCGAAAAACTGTCGAAAATTTGTGAGGACATTGGTATAATAATATCTTTCCCTTAGAAATCTGAGCTAACAATACTTAAAAATGAAACTTGTCTAACAGATTCAAAATTTTGATGACTTTAAACAAAAATAGGCCTAACATATTTTTTCTTAGTTCAGGTTTTTACTTTGAATTGTATCGAATAGATTCCCAGTATCATATTTTTAGGCAGTTAAATTAACGTTCCTACTACTCGTAGACCTGTTTTGCACAACAGTTGCGAATCAGTGTTGTCATTGAACCAAGGGTCCCACGAAATGCAAGCACGCTTATCCAACCAACCCCTAATTCTAATTAACTATTAGTAAAGCAAAAAATAAGTTAGGTTACTGGTAACACAGCCAATCTCGAAAACTGATAAATGACGCAAACTATTTCGGTTCGAGCTCTGGTCCAAACTCTTTAACATCAATGATTTAACATACGCCCCAGAAGCAGAACTTTCTACAACTGTCTACGACACCTAACTGACAGAAAAAATTGGCTGCAGCTAATATGTTTTTTTTTCATATACCCTCATGTCTATTGGGTTTTATTGAAATACTATTCAGTGTTTTATCACCCCGTAGCAGAATCTGCGGTATAGTTGAATGCCGCCGTGGACAAATTTTGGTTAAACTTCTGCCGTTTTGTCAATTTTTGACCGATTTTGACATTCCAATACACCATTTTAATCGTGTGGAGAAACCAGATCAACAGGATAAAGCACTGAAAAGTTATTCAATAAAAACAGGGTTCGTACACAAGAGACGAAACCATTTTCAAGGCCAACTCTAAGCCAATATCAAGGCCATTTTGCACACCAAATTGTTAAAAATTACCTTAAAATCAATTCATTCTTTTTGCTAGCCTATACTCTATAATTGAATAAACATCCATTTAAAAGTTATTTATTTTGCCCGTCATGGGACAAGTTGCCTTTCCAATACCGCATTTACACGTGAATACAGAGGTACGTCGTATCGTTAACAGAAGACAAGCATTAGACTGACGAACTATTTTTTTTTTTATTTATTTATGAATTTAAGCATAAATTGACTATTTCATCAAACATAGCACGCTAACAAAAGTCAAGGCCATTTCAAGGCTCTTACAAAATGCCAATTTTCAAGGCTTTTCAAGCCTTGAATTTTTAGTTTTGAAATTTAAGGCTTTTCAAGGAATTTAAGGCGTGTACGAACCCTGTAAAAACCAATAAACGTGAGTAACCATATGATAAAAACAGATCAGCTGCAGACAAATTTTTTTTGACAAATGGTGTTGAAGACAGTTGCAGAAAGTTCTGCTTCTGGGCTTTATCCTATTGATCTGGCTACTCAACCAATGAAAATGTCTCGTCGAGACGATTAAAATTGTGTATTGCAATGTTAAAATCAATAAAAAAAAATTGACAAAGCAACAGAAATTTGATCAAAATTTGTCCACGGTGCCCTTCAACTGTCCGCAACGTATCGTCACGCGTCACCATATTCTGCTACGGGGACGAACGCCCTTATCAAAACATGCCCTCTCATCTCTTCTGGACAGTGAAGCAAGAATCCAATAATTTGGTCTCCATGCAGCTAGTATGGGATCTTGGGCATCATCAGTGTTGTCTTCGTCAACTCCATTAACAACCAATGGCCAACCAAAGAAACG
>JAHWFP010155181.1:0-56865 GCA_023313725.1 Lithobius niger | reverse complement strand
GGCCATGGTTGATCAAAGATATTAGTCGTCTTGAGCGTGTTCAACGCAGGACTACTAAATAGGGATCGACCGGATACCGTTTTGCCGGATTCGGGTCGGTTCCAGATAATTTGATGTCAGTGCCGGATCGATTCGGATCTAAGTTCCGGGGCTGGGCCGGTACCAGATACCGGGAATTCACACACAAAAACTAAAAAAAGTTGTTTATTTTTTTCCCCTTATAAGTTGCAGCTATGGTGTTAATTTTCGCTTTGTTTCACATTATTTTTTTACATTAAACACGTAGAAGTCTTACGCTATTATGAGTATTAGTATAGTATAATTGCATGTAGGCTACGGAACTGTTTTTGCAATGTTGCTAAATTCTGCATATTTTTTTAAACAGTCAAACAAAGCACTCATTAGGTTAATCAGCCAGAAAACATTTTTCTAGTTAAAGGATTTCTCATTGATTAGCCTACTGCTTCATTTCGAAAAATAATTTGCAAAATTTTGCAATATTTGTGAAACCAGTATGTAGTCAGTCCATGCATTTATTTTAGATTAAAATAATTGAATTTTGGTTGCATCAAAAAAAAATCAAAATCACAACAGGTCTTTTATTCATAGCTTTTTTAAATTGCTTTCGTTCCGTTTTGTATTGCGCACAGTATAACAAAAACCGAAAGCAAAAAAGGAACAAAACCAACGTAAAAAAAGCTGTCTTTTTTTTTTCATTTTATGAACAAAACTGTCTGGACTCTTGCAACATGGAAGACATCTTTGGTTTATCATGCTATTATTTCTTGCTAGTTTTTGATGCCGTCATTAAACCGTCTTACTTTTCGAATTTAACCCCTTGGTGTCCAAACCGCGATTTATCGTCACTTCAAAACCGTTTCTAAAACTCCCGACGAACCCTCGATTCAAAGCCCCGTTTGCTAAGAAAAACCTACATTGCATACAACCAAGAATTTGTAGGGGTTTACAACGGAGGTGTAATTCCGACTGAATGAGGTACTGTGGCACGCTTATTTTGGATTTATTTAATTTAATATCTTTTAATTACCTCAATTGATGTTTTTGTTGGCCGTGTCGTCAAAATTGACGTGAAATTGCTTTTTGTTTGCTAAAACTAGACCTTGGTTCAAGCTGTCGTAACTCAACAACGCAACAAACGGCCGCCATCTTGGTCGCGTTGGAAAGCTGGAATTCCCTGGTTGGCACGTGATCACTCATCGCGGCGGGGGCCATTCGCAAGTGACGAAATCCTGTACGGCTCTATGGCCAAAATCCTGCAAGGGTTTAAGGCCAACAAAATCTCGCAAGTCTCAACGCCCCAAAATTTCGCCAAGCCCTATGGCCGACAAGTCTCAAGGTCCTACGGCCAACCATTCAAGGCCCTACAGCCAACCATTAGAGGCCCTACGGCCAGCCATTCGAGGCCCTATGGCCAACCCTTCGACGCCCTACGGCCAACCATTCGAGGCCTAAATTCCTCACGGTCCTACGACTTAAGCTTCTCATGGCTCTAGGGCCTAAAATTCTTATGGCTCTATGACTGAAATTTCACACGGCTATATGACCAAATTTCTCACGGCTCTATGGACAAATTTCTCAAGGCTCTATGGCCAAATTTCTCACGGCTCTATGGCCAAATTTCTCACGGCTCTATGGCCAAATTTCTCACGGCTCTATGGCCTAAATTTCTTATGGCTCTATGGCCTAAATTTCTCCTGGCTCTACGGCTAAATTTCCGAAGGCTATCAGCCTAAATTTTCGAATGCTCTACGGCCTAAATTTCCGAAAGCTCTACGGCCTAAATTTCCGAAAGCTCCACGGCCTAAATGTCTGAAGGCTCTACGGCCCAAATATTTCCTAGGCTCTATGGCCAGAATATGAAGGCTCAACCAACCTTATCAGCAAGGTCCTTGTCTGAGCCCCCTTACACCACCAGGAACCAACGTACCTCAACAAAGCCGGCTATTTGCTCGACTATAGGACCTCTGAGAGCGTCCCCACCAAAAACATCAGAGATGTCCTTTATCGGAAACCAACCGTTTCCTGATAGATGCACTGCCAGCCTCCTAGGCCATTGCCATAACTGAAATACCTTCAACGTGCTTCAAACAAGCTTCTTAACTACAAGGATCATTGTCACTTATTTAAATACAGCCACTCTGGGGATCGACCCCCATGACCTGTAGGAGTGAAGAGTAGAGCCTTAGCCACACACCCTTAAACCACGTCCAGTGCAAAAACCAACCACGCGCCTGCCCAGGCACACAAAAAAAAAATTTTAAATAAAAAAATTCTAACAAGAAATAAATGTTGACACAACCACCAATCCATCACACAGTTCACAGCAAAAGGCAACAGGCCCAACACAACGGTGCAAGCAAAAAAAGTAACCGTCCTCTATATTCCGAAAAAACGTCAATTCTACGTACAGGTGCAAACTTTCCTATAATTAATCACTTTTAAATGATGTTCCACGACACAACGTGCAGTCCTCTGCTACACCACGACAAAAATATTAAATGTCCATTTTCCCAATTGTATCAAAGTCCGAGTTCGGTCTCCGTCGCAAGCACCTAGCCGGAAAAATAAAATGAAATAAATTTTAAAACCGAACTAAAGGTCAACAAAAGCCTAAACTGATAACAGTCAGAAAAACTACCTGAACTTCACGTCCAAACGAAAAACCCCACGCACACCGGGTAATTCCAAAATGGTCTGAAAACGAAAACAAACGCGGGCGTGCCGATACTCCGGCCATAAGCCCAATTCCACGACCCGAAGGCCGCTCAGCCATAAGCCTAATTCCGCGGTCCCGTAGTCCATTCTTCACGGGCACAAAGCTCCCTTTTTAATTAAACACATCGCACTGATACGTAAAGAACTTGAATTCACACACAAGTTTCGAGACCACGATCCAGACGTTCGTTAAGCCACATTTACGTGGCTTAGTCCTAACCAAAACGCTGTCGGTAAACCCGACGCGCATGCAACAAACAAACAAAAAATTATACTCACCCCGACATCGTCCATCCTACTCGTAAACAATGTAGACAACTCGTAGTTACACAAAATAAAGAACGCATGATAACCTATTACCACAAACTTCCTCCAAAAAACGTTGGGAAAAGAAAAAACACTAACTAAATAGCGCAGACAACCACAAGGGTCAGCGCCGACATCAAAAGTGGTGAAACGGAGAGAGCAGAAGTGAAGGGAGACGGATCGGAAGTGACGAGGAGAAGGAGAGAAGACGTGCTGGGATTGGTTAAAATTTTTTCAGGGGACGGCGGTAAATGGCGTTAACTCAACAGTACAACCGTTAGAGAGGATACGCTGGAGAATTAGTTGTTTGCAGCATTACTTGGAATGGAGCGTGCAGATGCGGACGATAGATCCAATGGGGTGGAATGATGTTTTCGTTTTCCCAATGGGGCTGAAGGAGCTGAAGATCAGACGAACGTGAAGGCGAAGGAGGTGGCCAAGAGTGATGTTGACCGCATGAAACAGGCGAAGCTGAAGGAGGAATAGAAGACATTCTTGCAGCCGAAGTGGAAGGCAATCGTGGAGGCGAAGGGGAAAGAAGGGTCACGATGCTTGGATCTTCGGTAGGAGGGCTGGCAGGTAGAGACAAGGATTCATGGTGTAGATCCATTTCCTTGCTGGCGAAGGGTAATTGAAGCAAAGGGTCGCATCGAAGGGTCTTATGCGAACTGCTGGTGAAGGCCTTGATACCGGTGAAGGGTCTTCGATGGAGCAAGGCAAACTTCGGGCGAATGGCACAGGTTCTGGCGAAGGGTCCACTTTGATGAAGGGTGTGCAATAGCTTAGGGCAAACTGCGAGCGAAGGGCTTGCTTCTGGTGAAGGGTTGGAAGGAGCAAGGCGAACTTTGGGCGAAGAGCTATGCGTCTTCGACGAGAGCTTGAGGAAAAGAGATGGCGGCTGGCCCGGGCCAAATGCTTTTATAGGACGGATGCGTCATGCGTGGTAGGGTTGCGCAGCTTGCCGGATTTAGAGACCGAAAAAACCGCAAAACACAGAAGAGCACCCAGGAACTGAATGCAATCAAATTTACAGGTAGTAAGCATTTTCGTGCCGACAACTAAAAACATATATTTCATTTAGAAACCCATGGACTTATTTGAGGTGATTTATGGTACCTGAATTCTAATTACAGCCAACTACTATGTAGTTACTCATGCAAAGACTTACAGCTTTAGCTTGCAACCAAACGTCTTGTTCCATTGTGTTCACATCCAGTGTCGGAAGGGTGAACTTGAAGTAAGGACGGAGATTCTTGTATATGTAAATGTGTGCACCAGATGCAACCCCAACAGCTGAAAAAAAGGACATTACAAAGTCGTCATTTTGATAGGCTGCAAAACAATCTGTTAAATCACGCACAAAGACAATAGGCAACTTGAAGAATTTTAAATAACAATGGGAAATTAAAGAAGTAGTTAAGCATAAAACCTAACAAAAAAAATTCAGAAAAAAAATCATCCCTATATTTTAATAAATAAATGAAAAATTATGCTAGCTCCGCCCACTTGAAAAAGGTGTGCGTTGAAAAGCAGCGGCATTACTCACAAGCCTGTACAACGCACAGGCGGCAAGATGTACATTTTATTTTATTTCTCTTAAAATGATTTTCTTCCCCCAAAAATTCTTACTCGATAACTCAACAGGTTAAGTACAAGCAAGAGTGAGGTAGGTGAGATCTCACTCTTAGTACAAGATTTAGCTATTTATTTTGAATTTTCAGGCATTTACATATTTTTGATCGATTAAGTAGATGGCAAATCGCGTAAATGCTTAATCAAACATGGATCGGACAAACCTGTTAAGAAGTTTAGCGCAGCAGTACCAGTGTAAACAAAATAGTGTTCGTGTTTTAAAACCCAAAAATGACCTAAAGGATAAGAAATGTGTCTAGGAATAACTAGTAGATGGTGACGTCTAGTCTGCACATCGGAAAAAAAGTGGCGCGTTATTAGAATAGGGTGAATCTCTGCCATACCTAAAGATCTACAACAGCCTACGCCTAATTAGCAGCATGCCTTGGTAAGCATGTAGTTACGAGGAAACAAACTATACCTCTAATTGATTGTTCATTTCCCATTCAACTTTGACCCAATTTTAAACCATAAGTGTTTATTTTACGAGTTAATTCACGGGTGTAATTTAATTTTATTTACTGATTGACTAGTGTTTTAGGGTTCATTTACTACATAAAAGGCATACTAAAAATTATTGTATGCAGCAACAAAATATTCTGGACAACAAAATATTTGTTGTCCGGAAGACAACGAATATTCTTCAGCAATATTTTCTGGAAATGGCGATGGCAACTATTTCATGGCGAGTTCTATCAGAAGGGGAAACATTTGGAAAAAAAAAATATAAAAAAAAAACATTAGAATACTTCACTTGTACCATTCTGTTCTCAAAGAACCATAATCATTGTAACTCTTTAATAAACGTGGTAATAGTAGTATAGGTGCTGCAGGAACCTTTTGAAAAAACTAAGCTCAGACACAATGTGCCGCCCAGAAAAATCTTCGGATGGGGCCGAACAAAGCCCGCTTAGGGGAGTACTGTGAAAAAATTTTTCAGTCTTCAGAAATTTATTCAGAAAAACCACAATTTTTCCAGCAGTCAAAATTGGTTTCTATTACCTTATCGAAAATATATACTACCAGTAAATTAGTTGCATTCAGTTCCTGGATGCTCCTTATCTGTCTTGGGGTTTTTCTCTGTCCGGATACGCCAAGCTGCGCAAACCCCCACTCCTTTAAAAGTTTTCGGCCCGGCAAGACCGCCATCTTTTTCCTCTCGTTATAGTCCTTGGGCCACAGAGCCCTATCGTTTCAGTGCGTAGAGAAAATTGTGTACTACCAGATCTTTAGCCCAGTTTGTAGAGCTATGTTGGCTGATTACAAAAATCTAATTATCTGGAAACAGAAGTTGTTTGTTTACAAATAGCTACAGAAATACGGTGGAACTCTTTTACAATCTGCGCATGAACCCAACGTGTGTGAGCCTAGGCCTATTAGCTAATCGGCGATCACGAAGACCAAGCAGGTGCGACTCACTCCTCAAGGTCAGGCAAGACAGCTCTGCGAATAAATGGCTGCGCTCATGCCGAGACTAGCCGCTGATGTTTTTAATGTTTCTTTTGAATTTTCCTCATGCTATTGTTTAAGCATGTGACCACACAGTCGGTGTAATGTGCATTGTATATTGTGATTATTAAGGAGAATATTTATTAAACAGTCGGGCGAATGATAACAGCCAGCCAACGCTTCGTCAGCAAAAAAAAAAAAAATTATTTAAAACATAAAATAACATTAACAAAATAACATTAAAAGCATAAAATAAAAAAACCGAAACCTGGCCGGAAAGGGCTGCTTGGAATACCTAGTACATTTTCATGAATCCGTGTTATGACACATTTCCTTACTTATTTATTCTTATAATATGTTGGCTGCGATTTTGTACAAATTGTAGCAATATAGCTTAACGGTTTGCCCCGTCCAATTAAAGTAATTAAACGTTAAAAACGGTTCCTAGGTAATAAACTTCGTTGGTCTTGAAGTATGCAATTTATTCCCAGTGGCACACCTATGGGGGGGGGGGGGGGGAATAGTAAAGTCTGGCAAAAGTAAAAGTAAAACCTTTTAAACTTTTTTAAAGGCACTAAAGCTACTAGAAATAAGCTGTTTTCATGGAGAAAAACCCGACAACACTCCCTCCCCAGACCTGTTAAGTGAATTTCTCGGACCACACTTTGAATTCTAATTTCCTTTAAATCCCCCCCCCCCCGCCCTCCAATAAAATCCTGTTTGTGCCATTGTTTTCTCCCAATGGGGTTACTTTGTGTTATGTCTTATAAAGTTATGAATTAAAACGGTTACAATGTAGCCTACAGCTAAGGTATTTTCATAAATACATTATACCTAAAGTTTATCTTTTTAGGCCATGTTAATGAATTATCAATGCACTTGCTCTTTGCCATACCTATAGAAATTGTCCTTTATTACAAAAAATTATTTACCGTACTTGAAACTGTCCTCTTTACCTAGCACTAATCAAATTTTTCTTTCTTAAAATAAAATGTTTCTATTTGATAATGTCCATTTGTTTCAAAATAAATACTCGTGCGAAGGGTCCTAAACACTTTTTAAAAATAATTGCTTCTTTTTTAACCCATGCTTTCTAATGCAAAGCTTTTGCCTTTGGTTGTAGGCTATACTAGCAACGCATAGAGTTGGAAGACTGAACAATAGCCTCGCAACTATACAGCGAGATTTAAAGGCTGAGTGCCTTTTTAATGTCGGTCTGTACAATTTTACAATTTAATTGCTAAATTTGCATAAAGTTAGCTAGAATATTTTTTTGCGGAGTGCTTCCTGTGCTTGGAAAGGAACTTCCACTGTTTTTTGGTTTTCACGTGACTTTCCCTCTCCACATGCATTTGAAACTAAATTTCCAATATTTAATTTCCAATGTCAACATACAGATCATACTGAAACAGAGTGAATCCATTTTTGTAAAGGAGAAATCAATTCGTCAATTTGCTTTTTTCGATTTTGCATGTTTTCAGACCCCTAAAGGTTAAGAGATACATTAAAATCATTTATCTTTCTTCATCATCTCATTTGGAGAAATTGCTGTCGACAGACAGCTGAGAGCTACTTTTAAATTAACGTAAAAAGTGTTGGAAGACAGATGTTTCTCTTTAGATTTAGATTGTAGTATACCCCAGTAAAAATTGAAAATTCAAAGAATGACGCTTAGTCGCTTGCCTACAACATATGGACGCATTGCCGCTACTCCTACGGTGCCGCAACCACGATAAGAGGACATGTCACTGTAGTCAAAATGCTCGAGTTCTCTGTAGGTTTCCGGTTCAACTCCTTCGTGGGCATGCTGACATTAAGGTCCAAGGAGCAACAGAATCAACTGCGTTTTTATAAACCAACACCAGTCGTGCCATCCGAGGACCACAGTGAAGCCCAGTGTGCGACGTCTAGACGGATGTGCATTAGGCTTCACTACAGTTCCCGGATGCTACGACGGTTGTTTGTTTATGCCTTCTCACGGCAATATTTAATTTCGTTTGGTAGCAACTTTATTTCCTAACTTTTTCTGCTGTATGAACTTCTTGTCTTGTCTGCAACAATTTAGCATGTGGCACTGTTACCGTACAACAAGCTACTGTAGGCGCAGTTGACATTTTACAGATGAGATATTTTTACAAAATTCTCCCTATATCATGTACTAACACTGGTTAAAATATCTCTTGGTACAAAATTTTCTCCACAAAATTTCGCTTTAAGGCTTTATACAGAGAGTGGCCCAAGGACTATTATGCCATGGTGGTGACTCAAGATGGGAGGTAGGGTAGAGGTAGTATATATTTTCGATAAGGCAACAGAAACCAATTCTGACTGCCGGAAAAACTGCAGTTTCTAGTTGCTGGTACGCAAATATCTACTACCTGTAAATTTGTTGCATTTACAGTTGACCTTGTCAATTGCGATGGCGGGCACGACTTTGACGGGTTACCCTGGGTTGCGAGCTAGGACCCCCAAAAAGTTACTCTTTTAACTTTGCACTTTATTGAAAATAAACAAAAACAGGATTATCGGCTCTCTTCCGTAAGATGTGGTGGTCCTGAAAAAGGCCGTTGGGTGTAAAGGGGGTTTTGAATCCGTCTTCTGGAGGTCTTCAAGTGCTTAAGAGGGTTGGACGACACATCTGGCTGAGACTATGGATCCCAGACGGTGTAGCCCATTATCCTGTCTTGACATGTCTCTGAAGTAGTGACTATGAAGACAATTTGACTTCTCCATGAGGCGGTTTGGAGGATTTCCAGTATGGAGATTTGGTTGTGGTATGCCCATGATGTAGAAGAGTGCCTTGAGTTCGTGTGCTGTGACCTTGATGTCGTTGTCAGTGCAGTTGTGTTTAGATCATAGTAGGCCTTGTGTAGGACTCTCTCGATCAAATTTGCGATCATTGTAGCCGAGGTGACATTGACTCCTTTTGCAAATGGTAGAAAGAGCTGTGTTCGGTCTCTGCGACACTCAACGCCCGATGTTTTCTTGATGTAGTAGCGTAAAGCTTGAACAGGACAGAGTGTTCTTTCGGGTTCATCGCCAATTATGTTGGTGAGTGCTGGAATGATGACTGGCTTTGAAGGTTCTGAGGGCCTTTGAGTCTTGGCACGAAAGTTCGGACGTGGCCTCAGTTGAATGAACATGCAGTCATTGTGGAAGAAAGTGTAAACAGGATCACCGTAGAGTGCTTGCATTTCGCTGCGTCAAAGGCTTGCTGAGAGAGAGGTTAGGAAAACAGTCTTTCTTGTGAGGCGGTTGATGCGACAGGTTTGTATTAGCTAATATAGACACGCATAAGGGAATTCATGACGGTAGGAAGGTCCCAATGGGGGAAGATGCGATGGATCGAAGGGAGTTCAACTTCAAAGGATTTTAAGAGTGTTGAAATTTTGAAGCCTTCAAGAAGGTGGGCGATGCTGGCAGCTTTGAAGACTGAGTTTAAGGCGGAGCCTTTGAGTCCGTCCTTGAAGAGGTCATTGAAGAAGATTAAGAGTGCAGGTAAAGAGTGATGGATTGGATTAATCTCCCTTGAGTCACACCAATGAAACCATCGTGTCCAATGACTGTCATAGATTTTGTCGGATGATAGTAGCCACCTGTGCAAGTGCAGAATGTTTGGGTTTAGATGAAGTTTTGTTCCCTTCTCCTGAGTTAGAAGATGTGGGTTCTCTGGGAGGCTTCTTGGCTGGTCTATGAGTAGATTTAGAAGTACGGGGAACAATGGAGCCGCAGGAAAGTTGGGTGCTACCAGAATAAAGAGGCCTTGGGTTTGTTCGATCTTCTGTAAGACTGTTGGAAGGAGTTTGAACAGAGGGAAGAGGTAGACATGTAGATTCTTCCATGGGAAGGTCAGAGTGTCGACTGCCCATGCTTGTTCATCTGGAATGGACTGATGAAATTGGGAAGTTTGGGGTTGTGCCTCGTGGCGAATAGGTCGATCATTGGCGTGCCACAGATGATGAAAAGATATTCGCAAATTGATTTCTTTAGCGTCCACTTCCTTGATGGTGGTTTCTTCCGGGAAAGTGCATCGGCTGTAACATTCCAGTTTCCAGTAATGTGTAGTGGCAGGATCGTTAGATTCAGAGTCAGGCATAGCAGAAAGATGTCTGACGTTATTTGATGTAATCGTCGAGAGCGGGTTCCGCCTTCGTTCCGAGCACAAGCAACTGCGGTCGTGTTGTCTGCTTGGATCTGGACTGTTTTGCCTGCTACAAAGTGCTGAAAATGAAGGCGTGCGGTGTAGATGGCTTTTAATTCCAGCACGTTGACGTGGTCGGAAGTGTCGGGAGGCCAAGTTCCTGATGCGTCGTGTTACTGAATGTGAGCTCCTCACCCGTCGGAAGATGCATCCGTTAAAAGAAGCATATCTGGAGTGGGTTCGTGGCGTGGGACGGTCAGCGAAAGGTTTTGGACAGTTGACCACCAGTGGAAGGTTTCCCAAGGGAACTTGTCGTCAGTTGGTTTTGTAGCTTTGTTGGTAGTTAGACGATCCCCACGTGTCAATACGACCGTGATGGACAGGGCGAGTGCATCCATTTGCTGTACGGGACAAGATTTGCCATGGAGTCCATCTTCCCTATGGGAGAGTTCAGGGACATTAAGGAATGAGTGTTTGATTTCTGGAAGGAAAGGCAGTGAAGGAGAAGGTTGTTGAGTCTTTCTTCAGAGGGCATCACGGTTGCAGGTAAGAGGTTGAACCAAACTCCGAGGACGGTGAAGTGTTGAGATTGCGTTAGTCTTGATTTCTTTAGGTTGATACCGAACACCAATGATTTGATAAGAGCTAAAGTGTATTGTCTGTTTAGAACATTTAATATTCGTTTCGCCCTTGTCATTCGTTTAGAAAGATATGTCGATCAATGGCATTGTTTAGGAGCCAGTCATCCAAGAAAGCACTTGCAGTGATTTGGCTTTGGTGAAGGTGGCTTAGAATCGGTTTGAGGGCATTTAGTCCGAAAGGGAGGCATTGGCATTCGAAGACGTTGAAGGAC
Source organism: Lithobius niger (assembly GCA_023313725.1). Lineage (NCBI taxonomy): Eukaryota > Metazoa > Arthropoda > Chilopoda > Lithobiomorpha > Lithobiidae > Lithobius > Lithobius niger. The sequence goes on along the minus strand of JAHWFP010155181.1, from coordinate 45,748 downwards.
TTTGTTGTTGTACGTGAACCTGAAGAGGTGAAGACGGAAGCGTGGAGGGGAATGTGTAGGTAAGCGTCTTCGAGGTCGATGGAGATGGTCCACTTGGATGGTTTGAGTGAAACTCGGATTGATTCTATAGTCTCTATTTGAAGTGAAGATTTACCATTGAAAGCGATTGAGGGGTTTTAAGTTGAAAATCATTCTGTCGCCTCTGGATTTCTTCGGTCTCAGACAGATCGAGCCCTAGAATCCTGGCTTGAGGGAGTCTGGGTACTGACGAATTGCTGCTTTTGAGAGAAGATCGTCATATCTTTGGTGAAAGCCGGTGAGGATCTTGTTGCGAAGGTCCATGGAGGAGGAGAGAAGAGGCGACGTATGGAGAGGAACGTTGGCCGAAAACCATGAGAGACAATGGAGAGGATGGTTTTGTCCACAGTAAGCTTTTGCCAGGCGGGGAGAACATGCTAGAGTTGGCCTCACACTGGAAAGCTTGAAATCGTGGCAAGGATTGGGTGATCTGCTCCTGTTACCGGCGGAGCAGTATTTGCTGTGCCTGTCTGGAGTGGTGCTGCATTTTTGAATGCTGTTGCGGGATTGGTTCCCTCGAAAAGGCCAGTTGTCGTGGGAGCGGGAAGGCTCGGAGGAGTGGAAGGTGGCGAGTAGCCATCGGATTCTTGGGTGACTTGCTGATTCTTCAAGATCGAAGGCTTGTTGAGAATGGGATTTGGTGAGGCTTTGAAGCGCCTGGTTTGACTTTCCGTGAAATGTCAAGGTCAGGAGAAATTGGGATGAGACCTCTGAAGAGTGTTTCGGACTCGTGTATGGGTTGATTTCGGAGGACAATCTTCGTAGAATCATTGAGGTTGGAGGACGTGGCAAGGGCGATGTCACGGAGGAGCAAGCTTGAATTGAAGAGCACCTTTGTGAGCCAGTCGAAGGAGTGGAATGTGGCGAAGGAGGCCTTCTTAAACAATTCGGAGATCAGGTAGTAAAGATGTTTGGTTTCTCGACAGTTGGATTTGGCTGCTAGTCTTTCACAGAGAGCATTAATGGCAGTGCCGAGAATGTCAGCCCGAGAAGCTGCTCTAATTTCCAAACGAAGAATTTTGCCATTTTCCCTGATAATGGCCGTAGGAATTTCAGCTTTCTTGGGTATGCAGAAGGCTGTTTCAAAGTCCATTTTGGTTTCAGTGGTCAGGAATTCAGACTGTTGATAGGTTTCGAACTGTCGAGGATTTGCTGTGCCGTCATCGTGAGCATGGAAAAACCAAGATTCACGGCCTGGTCTGGGAGGTGGAGGGTCTTTGTCAAATTCGAGGGGTTCACCTTTCCCCAGCAGAGAGCCACCAGTGCGAAGGAGCGTTGCGAGGAAGGTAGTAGACTGACCAATCTTGGCACGCTGTCTGTTGTTAGGCCAAATCCAAAACAAGTGTTCAGACTCCTGTCCTTAGTTGGTTCTGGATCGGAAGATGACGGTTTTTAAAGAAATCGGTCGTGGATGATTACTTCCACCGTCTTGAAGAGATCATAGAATGGAATGGCAGAAGGGTCGTTGTCAGCTTGAAACGAGTTGACAAAAGAGTCATGGGTGTGAGGGTCAAAGTTGGCTTGAGGGCTGTTTCGATGGCTAGTCTTCTCAAGAGCGGATGCAGAGTCAAGGTCATCATCAGGAAGGGAGACAGGGTGTCGGCTGACAGGATAAGGAGGCGGAGCTTGAGGTTGACGAAAGATAGGCTCCATGTTGAGAGACAGCAAGCTTAAGCGGTGACGTTTGGAACCAGTAATTGGAGTAGAGTGTTTTCTTCTCTGTGAGGAGGAGTTCTCAGAAGATATCTTGGAAAGTAATTCACACTTGCACCACCTGTGAGACTAATGTTTATTTAGTCTACTTGATCAACTTGAATTTTCGGGGATTTGTACCGATCCCCTTCATCAGAAAACAACACAAAAAACTTTTCACCAAAACTATCGTTACATGTTGAGGCTACGACAAAAACACAACAGCGCATGCGCAGTACACCACTGATCTCTAGGCTTGTTTCAAGAGGTCTTCTCGATCACTCTGCTGAGGTTCGTGGATATTCCATTGGCGCTCAAGATTTAAGGTTAGTTCTGGATTAATAAGTCCATCTATTCGGTTATAGGCTGGTCCAGTGATATTCATAAGGGGAACCCGACAGCGAGAGAAACTTTTTATGGCTAGCGATTCTAATGCTCTCAGATGAGATTCTTGTTTAGTATTGGATTTTAGGACTAGTGAAGTGTTTTTCCAGTCAATTTTGTGATTTGTTTTCTTTTGATGTTGTGCTATTCCATTGAGTTTCTCTCTCCGTCGGGTTGCACCTATGTGCTCTTTAAGTCTCGATTCAAGTGTTCGTTTTGTTTCTCCTAAAGAAACAACATCATAAGAAAACAAATCACGAAAATGACTGGCAAAACACTTCAATAGTCCTAAAATCCAATACTAAACAAGAATCTCATCCGAGAGCATTAGAATCGCTAGCCATAAAAAAGTTTCTCTCGCTGTCGGGTTCCCCTTATGAATATCATGTGACCAACCTATAATCAAATAGATGGACTTATAAATCCATAACTAACCTTAAATCTTGAACGCCAATGGAATATCCACGAACCCCAGCAGAGCGATCGAGAAGACCTCTTGAAGCAAGCCTAGAGATCAGTGGTGTACTGCGCATGCGCTGTTGTATTTTTGTCGTAGCCACAACATGTAACGATAGTTTTGGTGAAAAGATTTTTGTGTTGTTTTCTGATGAAGGATATCGGTATAAATCCCCGAAAATTCAAGTTCATCAAGTAGACTAAATAAATATTAGTCTCACAGGTGGTGCAAGCGTGAATTACTTTCCAAGATGTCTGTCAATCACCACTGTTACCGTCGGTTGCCGATTTTCCAGTTCTCAGAAGATGAAACCCATTCCTGAACGAAGAACTTGCTGTGCGACGAGGAAGGTGGCGTCGGGTTAGAGGGTTTGACTTTGTAGTCTAATTCACGTATAGCGCGGTCCATCAAGGCATGGATATCCTTTGCAGAGGGTTGCTAAGTGCCAGTTGTGATTGCCGAAGGATGGGAGGAACAGGATGAACGGTCCAGAGGTTGGTGTTGTCCAAGTTCTCTGGCCGTTGAGGTCACAGGCTTCCTTGTCACCGAAAGAGGCTGCGAAGGTGAGGCCGAAGGGGAAGGAGGCGAAGGGCGTCACTGTATGAATGGAAGAGGCAAAGTGCGAGCGGAGTTTATAATGGCGTCAGAAAACGCAGGAAGTCGTAGAGGCGAACAGGACAGGCACACGACAACTTCAGGGTCTTCAGATGGCAGGCTTGTCGGTGGCGAATGGGGGTCTTTGCGCTGCCGCTGGGTCCGACTGTCTAGCCATGATGCGTCGAACAAAGGTCTCTTAAGCACAGGATGCGAGGCGAAGGGTCGTCTGTTGGGCAAAGGGTCTACAGGCGAAAGTTGGATGCTGGCCTTCGCGGCGAACGGTCTTCGAACGAAGGCTTTTTATGGCAGCATGCTGGCCTTCGGAGCGAAGGATCGTCGTTCGGGTGAAGGATACTTGTCAACGAAGGGGTCTTCAGGGCGAAGGGTCTTCAGGGTAAAAGGTCTTTAGGGCAGAGGGTCTTCAGGTCACAGATGGCAGCGGGCCCGGGCCGAAAGCTTTGAAAGGAGGGCTGCGCACGCATGTGAGTGGGGTTTGCGTAGCTGGGAGCATCCGGATGGAAAAAAATTTCAAGAGAGATTAGGAGAAATTAGGAACTGAATGCAACAAATTTACAGGTAGTAGATATTTTCGTTCCGGCAACTAGAATCCTGAAAATCAACCTAATGCCAACAGGCACATTTTCATTGGTCTGGAACAATATTACAATTACAAGTATAAACCGGACACCAATCTGCAAATATGTGTCAAGCCACATAAACATATTTTTGAGATAATGAGTGTTAGTGTTCTTATTCATTAAAAAATACAGTGTTGTAGTAGCATTACTGTTTGTTTTTATGTAGAAGAACAGTAATGCTACTACAACACTGTATTTTTGAAGAAGCATAGACATTCAGTGGTGACATGATCGTTTCACTTGCCAAAACCACAGGGGCTAGGCACACGAAACGCGTAGATGAGGGAACACTCACGCCACCCTCGCTGTGCTCGCCGGGTAGCGTAATCGTTCCACATCTACGCGTTTCATGTGCCTAGCCCCTGTGGCCGAAACAGCAGCAAAATGTAGAGCTTAAGACGTCGTCCTGATTAATTTACAGATATTACATTGGGAGCAAAAGTCAGAGGTTGGGAACGAGTGCCGGAAGTTGGTGGCGGTGCACAAAACAATTGCTGTTAGTGGGTTTTCTGAAGCGCTTTACAGAAGGGATAGGCCTAAGCATACGATGTAAGAGGCGCAAATAATGTCGTTGCATTATGCTTTCTGCTTTTTTTTTTTAATGTTGAATTAAACATAGTCAAATGCTTGCGAGCTGCAGCCATTCTGTCAATGAACAACCTTGGCGAGGGCAGCAGTTGAAGAGAGCGCTGGTCCGAATTAGCTGTAACGACGCTAGGTGAGGGACAGCAGACACGTCGATTGAAGACTTGCATGGTGGCTACAAACGCTGGATGAAGTACAGCAGGCACAGAATTGCTGTACAGGCTAGCCAGGATGGTTGGTTGAGAAGACCATAAGACCGGAAAAACAGCAGCGACGAAAGAAGAGGGAGAGCAGGCTTCAAAGGACGACAGTTTCAAGGGACAGCAGGCTTCAATGGACGAGGGTAAGCAACAATCGGTGAAATCCGATGATGAGCGGCAGAATGACGGTTGAAAACGTGTGTTGCCGGAAAACTGCAACGAAACTCGGCGAGGTGCAACAAGCCAACACAAGTGGGGTTGAAAGAGCTGCAAATGAAGGTCGGTGGCTTAAAGAGCAGCAAACGACAGAGAGGGACAGAAGGCTGCACGAGAAGGCGTGAGCAGCAGCATGGAGGACGAAGCAGGAATGGCAGTTGTAGACGGTCGGTGACAAAAAAGCTGGAAAGGCGGCAGCGATCGGCACAGAGGCGGGCGGCAGCTAGGCAAGGATGGCATGGCCGAGAACAGTTGGAGAAGGGCCGCAGACGGTGTGACAGTCAAGGCATTGGTTTGCAGCGACTTGAAGGATGGTCAGAGTCGGCCAAAAGGGTCGTGATGCACGGTGAGGGCAATAGCGACGACCAAGGGCATAGTGGCTGCAGAGACGATCGAAGGAGCCGGTTGGCAGTTGTAGGCGATGGATTGACGGGAGAAAGCGTGGTTGGTTGCCTTGAAGAGAAGGCGCAGTGGGCGGACAGCACGAGTGTAGAATATGGCAATCAATTTTCTTTCATTGAGTACGTGGATGCATCGAGTTAATTCATGCACTGACGATCTTTTGAATCTTTAAGTGGCGACAGCTTCGACGACAGAAGGGCGAAAGATCTTTTTTCTGGAGCGATGTGTCTTCGACAAGAGCTTCGAAGTGAAAGTGAAAGCAAAAGATGGCGGAACAAAAAATCCAAGTTGGGCCGGAGACTCCAAGTGGATGTCAGGTGAGAAGTAAGAACCATGACCCGACCATCTTTCCAATCTTCTAGCGGTGAATGCATCGATGAAAGAAGGGCAAAAGATCTTGAGGGTGAGTGCTTCAATCAGCGAGTGATGCTGGGGAGTTCTTCTGGAGCGATAAATCTTCAACGAGGGCTTCGAAAGTGAAAGATGGCGGGTAACAGCGACAATGTAGTCTGGCCGGAGGCTGTAAGAAAAATATGGCTGGCTGACGCCGTAACACCATTTAAAGAGAGTCTGCACGTGCTGGGGCATGCGCAGGTGGGTCCCTGAGCTGGGCGGATCTAAAGAGTTTAAATCCTCCAGGGTAACAGAGCAGCCAAGAACTGAATGCAGAAATTTACATAAGTGTATATTTTCCAGCTGGCAAGTAGAAACGCACAATTTCAGAATCTAAAGAATATAATCACCAATAGTCTTGCAAATTTTCGACAAACAGCTCGTCTATCTTCATCAGGCACTACTACTTGTGGGAAAGCTTCTTTCTACATCTTCACCCCGTGTATTACCATTTGAATACAGCGTTGCAACCTGGCAAGGCCTCCCATGTTTATTAGGCCCACGACTCCACTGATCTTTAAGCAAACTGCAGAACTCTTCTCTCAGGAGAAATCATATTCCTGGATTTTAGAGGCCCTGGGTGTTCATTAAAGTAGCATACACTTCAAATACTGCTGAATGGCGAGTGATTTGAGGCTTCTTAAAGGACGATCATGGAGAACTTGACTTCAGCAGTGTTGTCATCCTCTCCCAACCTATTTCATGAACTTTGTTTCCATGTGATAGGTTGCTGTGCTGTTATCTTTTGCTTCGTTACGTGTGTCTGCCACATGTTCTTTCACTCTTGCTCTGGCTCCCTTCGTCTCCCCAATATAAACAGCATCACACCCATCACATGGAACATGGTAAACACCTTCTCTAGTATTGCAAATCCTGGTCAAGACATCAATCTCCCCTTCCTCATCTCCATTCTCTTTCTTCGTTCGTTTCTTCAAAAGCTCGTCTTTAAGGTTTGTTCTCAGGTAAGTGTTGATTCCTCGTTCCTTCAGTATTTTTGCGATTTTATCACTTGTTCCTTTCAAGTATGCGAGGCCCTATCGCTTCTTTCTCTTTATGCCTTTCTCTTGAGCTGCAGTTGATCCAGTCACTTGTCTCAATCGCACCGCCTTCTTTTCAAGTCTTGACAACAGTACCGGAGGGTATCCGAGCTTTATATACTTCCCTTTGGTTGCGTACAAATGTGGTTGTGCAATGTCAAGGTTGGAGGAGTTTCTTACAACTCTACGGAATTCATTAAGTGCGATGGCTTTGAATTGTTCACTTGGATGCCCCGAGTTGAATGGGATCCCACTGTGTTGACATCTCCTACCAACCATTCTCTCTTCCTCGCATGCTGTATCTATGTGTACTTCTTTCTGTTTTGTCCGAAATACTGTCCATATTTTCCACGGTTACTTGCTTGACTTTTTTTTGTATTTTCTTTCTCTCCTTTTCTTTTACTGATAATTTTCTGCTCGGTGTCTTTCGTTCCTTTATTCATCAAGATATTCTTTACGGTCGGTTGCCAGACGTTGCATTTTATTCCATTTTGGTGCCGCTTTTGTTGGATTCGCTAACTACATCTCCCCGAATAAGTGATAACTTCCCATGGTTTGTCCTGTTGCTTTACTGTTTCAGTATTCTTTGGTCGTTTTCACCACTTAGGTTTCGTGACAGCTGTGTTCACAATTTTAGCTAGATAACCCATTCCCAAATAAAGAAACTTGAGCTTTACTTCACGGTACCAATGTTCAGCCACCACATTCGACTTTCACCTCAGTTGCTACGATACCTTGCGCTTTCGGATGGCCTGAACTAGACAGATTCCTTTTCTCGTCTGTGTTGATTTTTGGTACGGCTCCCGAGTCCCAACTCAGCACTTTCCCTTCCCGCAGTACTAGTACATCTAAAAATGGGCGAATGCCGATATCTTCTGTTTCATTGGTTACCTTGATGCAGTTTTCCCAGTTATTCAGCGTCTAAAGGACCATCGAGAGAATACATTCTCCTAGTATGGTGAATGTATCTACAAATTTTTTCCAGAGTCTTAATCTCACTGTGTACTTAGTCCACATCCTCATCCATAAATTGTAGTACAACCTCTGCAAGCTTGGGTGAGTTTGGCTAGCCCATTGGCATGCCTATAACTTGTATGCCCCCTCTTCATGCTGAAACGTAACATAAATGTAGGACAAGATAATGCTGAGTATTTTGCGGTCTAGGTTGTATTCCTTGCAGTCAACCTTCAGTCTCTTCGCTGATTCTTCTCAAGTATAAGGCTATGTGGGTGACTTGGGAATAACGCTTCAACGTCAAAAAATATCATAATTTCTCATTGCTCTAATATCACTTTATCCAGCGAGTCAATAAATTGCGCTGTGTTGGAAACACTGTACACTTCCCACAAGTACTTGCTCAGGCGTTGGGATAAGAAACCAGTCAAGTCTCTGGGCCGGCCGTTTCTTGGCTGATGTGATCAGTCTCAGTGGTTGATCCTCCTTGTGGGTTTTCACCTGTGAAAACACCCTTGAAGTTTTAGCGTGTCGCTGGGCTCAACGACAGACGCAAAAACCCTGAGGGTATTTGCACAGGTGAAAATCCACAAGGAGGGTCAACCACTAAGACTGATCACATCAGCCAAGAGAGGGTCCAGCGACAGACGTAAAAACTCCAAGGGTGTTTGGCTGTTTACACAGGTGAAACCCACAAGGAAGGTCAACCAACAACTTATTGTGATCAGTCGAAAATTCAATTGTCATTTTACCAAATTAAAGTGTAAAATTGGTTGACATTTGGTCATAGCGTAATTTATACCTGTAATAGAATCCTGATGGTCTTGCCCACCGCAACCCCCTTCCCTGCGCCATTGTTTAATCTCAGAAAGTGAGAATTTGATGCTCTCGACCAAAATATAGCCCGGTGGATAGTGTTTGACTTGCAAATACAGATGATTAATTCTGCAAACATGCGCAGTTACAAAACATACGAAAAATAATTCCTTACAACCCAGTTTTACTGAGTGCGTAGAAATATGTTGAACGTAAAGGCTCAGCAAGTAGAGTATCAGTATATTAATGTGTAGTATTTAGGACAACTGTACTAACCAGGTACTCTTGGCTCACACATATCCATATGAAAAGTGACAACTCCAGTCGGTAAATCAATGATGGTATTTTCACTTATTAAATTAGTTCCTAGAGCAAATAATACAAAAAATATTAGGTCATCGTGCGGTGTGCAGACATGCAAATCATTTCCAAATTAGGGTTCAGCAGAGGCTCAAATAAATGCCGCAGCATTTGACCACTGCTGCTAGTTTTTGACAATCCCATTTCCAATGTTTGGAGTTGGACCCATACAAAAAGGAAAGCAACTTATGCTTACCACTAGTACATGATCCGGAAAAAAGTCTTTTGAAAAGGCCTAATTTACAGGAGTCATTTCCGGAAAAGCTAGAAAAGTATAGTTGAGTTGCACCTGTAAAGTATACTATGTTCATTCTTTTTTGGAAACATTAAATCGTAAAAAAGGCAACTTGAAGATCTTCAAAAATAGCGTATAAATTAATACAGGCTAGATGCGGATCGATCACAACATGGCTTTATCATGTGCAACTAACCAAATTACAGGTGAGCTGAAAACTTATGACAGTAGCGAACGATGCTTTTACTTTTTACAATGCCAGGGGGCCTAGTCTTGACTTGATTGCTTTCAAATAGGGTGAGGTTTCATCAAAACTCACGACTTTCAAGCTTTTCATCAAAAAAGCAAGCGATTTTAAAGTTTAAGTCTAGACTACGTTCCCAGGTTTGAAACAAGTGACCATAACAAAAACAGTTAAGAAATTACCTCTGAAAACTTTAAGCTTCATGTTTGAAGATCCAGTTCCCAAATCAGCAACCACCAACTTGTAGTCACCATCTCCTTGAAGATCTGACAAACTCATGCATGATGAGAATGTGTACAGAGTGGCTACAGGATCATAATGGGCATGAAGCCATCTATCGCAATTCATAGTTCTGAAAAGTAAATTAAAAAAAAAGCAGCTTAAACATTTAGACTTGAGGCTAACATTGAACTTGCTTGAAGGCATATCATTTTTACATAAATAAGGATTCCACAAATTCCTCACTGCATTGCTCTGGAACAATCTGAGCACATTCGTAAGATTTGTAAACAAGCTGAACCCTGCAAAATCTATCCCCGATGTGGAGGGAACAAAATACAGAAGTTTTCCCCTCAATAGTCTTTTGAAAAATTTAGAAAATTAATGACTACAAGAAACAGAAATATTCTTTTTTACATAAGATTCAATTTTTTTCTTATTGTTTTACGCCTCTATAGAGGACAAACTGCACCCAGATAGACACTCATGAGTGCAAAAATTTGCACTTTCGTGGCCTGCTGCTATACAGGGTATACCAGAATTAATGGACCAGGGTCCTTGGAGCATCTCCACTGGAAATGAAACATGGATGTGCTTATGTACAGTCGTTATGGGGCCGTATTAACACGTCAGTTTGATTGAACCTGACACATCCATTCATGGCCATCAGGTTTTTTTTTTTACACAATTCCTCCTCATAAACCACTGGAGTAAATTTGAAAGCTGTAGGGAATCATTTTACACAATAGCATACCACCCCAAAACACCAAACGAATATATATTAATAACTCATGGTAGTGATAATTCTACCACTTCTTAACACTCATTTCCAAAATGCAGATTGATTAGAGGGCAAGAAAAGTACTTGGCAAAGTCAATATTTGGCTAATTTTCGACAGGGACAGCTTTATCATGATAAGATGGTAACCTCACTTAACATCTCCCTTTATCAGGGTGTCACTATGTCATGCGCAATCACCTCCAGGTAACACGCGCAAACACCCCCCCCCCCCCCCCCCACTAAAGCTGACAGACCCACGAAGTAGTGACCTACATCCTATCGTAGCATCGTCGGCAGAGTGGCCAATATCAAAGATCTCCTCAAAAATAATATGGTAGAGACACAACCAGCAGCGATACTTACACGTGAACCTGTTGAAGTTGAGTCATTCACAAGCGCCAACGGTTGAAGATAGCCCTGTGTATCCCATTCTGCCAACGACAAATCCCTAACCTTCCTCCATCGCGTCTCAAGCCTACTGTCGTTACAACATTGATCAGAAGACGTGCTAAGATTGTTGAACAGGGAGCCATGACACACCCAAACCGGAGAACCTATTGCTGCTGTTCACCATGTGAAAGGGACCAGTGCTCATGAAGTCATCCACCATGTGAAAAAGATACATGACCTAGCGTTTCTGTCTACCTCTGCGGGAGCAGTCTAATGGGTTCAATGCAAGGACTGCCCCAAGTGTTACACTGATGAATTGAAACGTAGAATTTGTGTTCGGGTCACAGAACACATTAAAGGTACATTAACCCTTTAATGCTCATGTCAAACTGGATGCATTTTTTTAAAGTCTCATACGATAGTTGGGTTGGTCGTAGGAGTCGACCCGGCATACACTTGGTTTGGAGAAGAGGACGCTGACCTCAGGGCTGTAGCTGCTCGCTTTGGTCGGGGTTTCTGGGGACCCCTCACAAAGCTCGCGTTTCGCGTTGGGACTTATTTTTTTACCGTTCAGTAGTCGTTTAATATATTGAAGTGGGCATTAAAGGGTTACTGTGCTTCGAATGGTGTAGGAAAAAAGTTTAAACACATCACATCGCTTACTTTGAAAATTCGAGTCCATGTTTACGTTTTGTACGCTTAGATTTTAAAATAAAGGATATTTACTGTTCCAATATCCTTGCAAATTTTCGACAGTCAGGTTTTCTGGAGTTGGAGGGGCTCAGAACTTCTGTCTTCATCAGGCTACCACATCACCGTTTACTTCGTCGTGAACGTTCGTCTGCTGCTACCGTTTCTTGGAATGCGGTGCGAGGCCATAGCCTCCGTAACTTGCAGGCCAGTGCACCACTTCTCCCGCAGCAACTTATTAAACTCTCCACTCAGCAGGAACTGAATGTTTGGGTTTGAAGGTCCCTGGATATTCATCAGCACAGCCTTCTCTCGGCTGTGGTGTTGAATAGCCAGGGATTCTAGGCTTATCAGATGCACATTGAGGATTGTCGCAATGCCTTCCCAGTTGATTTGGTGTCTAAGTTTCCTTGTGGTGGACTGCTACGCCATTCGTTACAACTTCATTCGTGGTGTCTGTCATGTACTGCTTGACTCTCGTACGTATACCTTTTCTTGTCTCTCCCACATAAACGGCATCATAATCCCCACATGGAACTCGGCAAATGCCTTCGCGGGTGTTTTTATGTGCTTCAGGGCTTAATCTTCTTGCTCACTGGCTTTAATTCTTTTTCTTGTTATGGCATCAGGATAGGCATGCTTTTTCATCAGGTGATCCTTCAGGCCCTTTGTGTTCTTGACGTACAATGTAAAACCATTTTTTCTAAGTACACCTTGGACTTTGTCTGTGACGCCTTCCATATACGTAACTGCCACTCTTGGTTCTTCTTCCTTATCCTTATTTTTGTGACGGTGGTCTGCCTTCCTTACTCCAGATTTCTTCATGCCTACTGCTCGACTAATCATTCGGTTTAGGCACCCGGGTAGATAGCCTACTCGACAAACTTTCCTTTGGTCTCGTACAGATGTTTCCTTGCTACATCTAGGCTCGCCGAGTTTTGCACCATTCTGATGAACTCATTATGGGCAATTGCTTTTAACTGGCCTACCGGGTGCCCTGAGTTGTAGGGGATACCCCTACCTGTTGTTGTCGGAGTTGTTGTTGAAGTGAAGCCAGTGAGCAAGAAGATGAAGCCCTGAAGCACATAAAAAACACCCGAGGAGGCGTTTACCGAGTTCCATGTGGGGAATGTGGTGCTGTTTATGTGGGAGAGACAAGAAAAGGTATATGTACGAGAGTCAAGAAGCACATGGCAGACACCAGGAATGAAGTTGTAACGAATGGCATAGCAGTCCACCACAAGGAAACTAGACATCAAATCAACTGGGATGGCACTGTGACACTCCTCAAGTCCAACTCTAACAATGATGTGCATTTTAGAAGCCTAAAGTCCCTGGCTATTCAACACCACAGCCGAGAGAAGACTGTGCTGATGAATATCCAGGGACCTTTAAATCCAAACATTCAGTTCCTGCTGAGAGGAGAGTTTAATAAGTTGCTGTGGGAGTAGTGGTGCACTGGCCTGCAAGCTACGGAGGCTATGGCCTCGCGCCGCATTCCAACGAACGATAGCAGCAGACGAACGTTCACAACGAAGTAAGCGGTGATGTGGTAGCTTGATGAAGACAGTCGTTCTGAGCCCCTCCAACTCCAGAAAACCTGACTGTCGAAAAATTTGCAAGGGTATTGGAACGGTAAATGTCCTTTATTTTGAAATCTAAGCGTAAAAAACGTAAACAAGAAAAAAGTTATTAACTGGTGACAAACATAGCGCTATCGCAGCTCACACAGTATAGCCTATCAGCTGAAATACGCTGCATTCCAATTCCAGACCAGTAGCCCATCTAAGAGCCTTCGGAGTCTTTGACAATCCAACATTCTAGAGATAAAACTCCTACTCATGAATGTACAAGCCCCATCGTTTCCAAAGATTTTGCAATTCGTAACACCTAAACTACAACAACAACTTATGGGGAGCCAGTCCCATGCACGACCATCTCCTCATCAGTGTGTGCTCCTACCCTCAATAAAAATGTTCTTTCTTGAAAAGGCCGTGCCTTTGGGATGTGGGGATGCAGGCTATAATGGATAACTAACTCACAATAACTAAAAAGCCATGCGCCAAAGAACTATTCTTGGTTAGTGGTGTGGTCATCTGCGGAACTGCGCCGCAAATACAAAAAAGAGTGAGTGGAGAAGTAGCCTAGTCGGACTTATGGTTTGGAACATGAGCAAAATACGGGCTCCTTCGCAGCCCTTCCCGACTCAGCAAGGCATCTGCGCAAACCAGTTCATCGTGCCTTGTGTAAAGGCTCCTCTGCATATGATGGCAACAAGCAAAGGGGACGATTGATAGTAAAGAGAGCAAGATTGATAATTTATGAGTGCCAAACTAATACTTTGGCCTAAAAACAGTACGGGAAAAAAGGTATAAGCTGATCATTTTAGGTACCGGTAATTGTAGCGCAATCTGAAGCAGTTCAGTAAGGAGTCAAATTTCTTCTCATAAGTCCAATAGGGCATACTTCCGCAGAAGCTCCAAGCATGATGGCTGGCCTATCTAGATTCCAGCGCGTGAGGGTTAGACGGACAAGTTTTTGGTTGTGTTTTCTGATGTTAAGTAGTTAGCAGCAGCAAGCGCGAGCGAGGCTTGTAATTTGGAAAAAAAACTGACAACATTTTCGTGAACAGTGACCTCAATTTACCTTTTACTACACCAATGGCGACCGTACAATTGCCTTCCACATATACAGATCGATGGTGGACGAGCTTGGAACCGCTGTGGAAGTAACCCCCCCCCCCCCCCCCTCCTCCATTCACTTATACTTACCCAGGGGAAAGCCTATCGTCAGGCCCAGTAAATAAGACACCTCCACTCTCAGAAGAAGCCATTTTGTAGACCAAAAACTGTCTTGGGACTACGTTAGTTACGACTGTACTGGAGAGTATTCGTCAGACTAGAAATTGAAGACAAATTCGAAAGGTCCATCACATCCAAAATTATTAACTTTGTAACTGCAACAATGCTACGAAACACGTTAAGTTACACGCTTATTAAAAGTTTAGGTTATCGTTACGACCATTTCGGGTTCGTGTTTTCATTCACCGGCACTTTCAATCATTCAACTGGACCACCGTCCCGCAAAAAGTTAACTTTCGTAGCAACCCAATCTAGCAATCGTAGCAACCGAAAATAACAAGCGGAATCACAGCATAGTTTCCCAACATTCAATCAGGTTCAATGAGCTGAAACCAGTTGATGTAATCGTAAAGCTAGTCGAAATTATAATTTATCTTTTAAAAACTGCTTCTTCTGCCAACCCACTCAAGGGTTATACTGTAAAAGTTTCGTGTCAACCTCTCTTGCCGTTTCTTTCTTGAACCAGTTGAAACTCTTGGCCATGCTCTTGCTTCCTTTTTCTCAAGCCGGCGAAAATATATTGGTGAAACATTATTAATTTTTTATATTGTTAAAAAAATCGGGCACTTGTTAACCTTAACAATTTAATTGATGCACAGAAGTAAAGCTTAGGTTGTTTCTGTGTTCATTTAACGCGATCAGAAAATACGATTAAACTAAGAACCATACCGATTTTTGCTGTCTTGAATATCCATGTTGTGAATGATCGCTCAGTTACCTAGGCAACGCACTACTACAACCTGATACTTGCAAGGTCACTAATAGTGCGGCTACCAGTCCATGCGAAGCTTAACCGAAAAGATGCATTGATAAAGTAAAAATATGGCTTAAACAAATCGTCTTTTAAAAATGAGAACAATAAAAGTAAAATAAAGTTAATTTTCAAGACACTAGAATCTAAATATTACGTTACGTGGAAATGTTACAACGGACGGGCATGTTTTTCTCCTGGCACCAGTGTACCTTGGCGATATTGGTTGAGCTGCTATTTGCGGTAGTTTTAGTAGTAGCTATAGTTGTAGGCTAAACCACGTGGGTAACAATACAGTGAAAATATCTTTGGACCAACCTTCAAAGGAGAATGAAATGACACGGGTAGCATTGTTTATGGCTGTTGTGGGAATGCGTATACATGACCCATTACTTTGATGATGATGTTTCAGTGATCTTGTCCAGTTTTGTTTGGTCTTCTGTGGATCCATTGATACTGCCTTTGAGGTAACAAACGCCAACCTGTTTGGTACTTTACTACAATTTCTGATTTGCAGTGTGACAGGTATTTTTTTTAGCTCCGTAAATTCTTTTGAAGTCGAGAGTAATAGTGAATTATTGACACACATGAAATAGTTGTATAAACCTAAGTTGCAGTCTTGCAGACCAATGCAAAAGACAGCGATGCGACAACCAATGGTGAGTGACGACGCTTAATCAAAAGCAAGTTGACTCGTAGCTGTCGGGTTTGATGCTGTCCACTGGTTTACTCCAAGTATGGACTCGCATTACAACAGTCAGACCTTGGACTAACAACTGTCTTCGAGGTGGACGATTCATGTATTGAGGGACCCACTCCGTATTGAGGGACTTCGTCAGCACCAACAAGGTCGTTGATATGCTGCAAAACCTTAATGTTCATAAAGCTGCTGGGCCGGATGGCATTTCCCCGTTGGTCCTGAAGTTCTGCGGCGTTCATCTTGCTCCTGCCCTAAGATATATTTTTAATAAACTTGGTGTCTTGAGTCTGGAAACTGGCCAATATTACGACTATTCACAAAAAAGGGTCTAAAACTGATTCCGCAAATTATCGGCCAATTAGCCTTACCTGTGTTGCTGCTAAGGTTTGTGAAAGGGTGGTCAACAGTTTGATCGATGATGAATTGCAAAACATCTTCTCTGATATAAACCAATATGGGTTTGCCAAAGGAAGGTCTTGTTGACGCCAGGAACGATTGGACAACTTTTATTGACAACGGTATGCCTGTTGACATTATCTACAATGACATCAGCAATGCTTTTGGCAGTGTGGATCACAA
The DNA here is from genome assembly GCA_023313725.1 of Lithobius niger. NCBI lineage: Eukaryota > Metazoa > Arthropoda > Chilopoda > Lithobiomorpha > Lithobiidae > Lithobius > Lithobius niger. The sequence continues at coordinate 29,489 of JAHWFP010155181.1, read as the reverse complement.
TACACTTACCTCCGTCCTCCTTAATATTGGTCTGCCACCTGAAATTATTAACTTTATCTCTGCATTCTTCTCCGGCCGTAGGCAACGTGTTGTTGTTGAAGGCTGTCATTCTGAATGGACAGACGTTGTTGTTGATGTTGTACAGGGTACTGTTCTGGGGCCCAAGGTTTTCGCCTTGTACACTAGCAACATCATGGCTGGTATCTCTAAATCACCCAAATTTGTGGACGACATCAAGCTTTACAGGCCTGTGCCTACTATCGCTAACTGCCGTGAACTCCAGAGAGACATCCATATCCTGGAAAGTAATTGTAAAGATCTCCAACTTCAACTTAACCCTACGAAGTGCCGTGTTTTACATGTTGGTCATAATAACCCAAGGCACCAGTACTTCATCAATGGCAAACTTCTGGAATCTGTAGCTGAAGAAAAGGACCTCGGCGTCTGGGTGACTTGAGAATCTTAGTGTAACAAAACAGTGTGCTACGGCCTTTAAAGTCATCGGTTTGGTTGGGCGTAGCTTTCCAAAACTTGATGCCGATTCCTTTTGCCTTCTCTACAAAAGTGTTATCAGACCCATCGTGATGATCGTGGAATATGCAAACATGGGCTGGCTTCCATGGCTGCAGAGGGATGTCGATGTACTGGAAAAGGTTCAACTGCGAACGACCAAAAGACTCACCAAGTACAACGCACTAAGCTACCCTGAACGCTGCAAGAGGCTCAACTTAACTACTTTGGCTAACCGAAGGAAGCGTGGAGCCATTATTGAGACTTTTAAGCTATTTTCCAGAGGCAAAGAAGATAATCTTTATCAGCGATGGACTGAATCCAGAACCAGAGGACACCCCTTCAAAGTTAGAAAACCCTCTGTGCGTTTAGAAGTGAGAAGAAACTTTTTCTCTGTGGCTACCATCAACGATTGGAATGGACTTCCTACGAGCATTTTTACTACTGCAACACAGTGAACACTTTCAAGAGCCGCCTTGATCACACCGTGTTTAAGCCTTAATTCTTTTGTGTTATCCAGCAACAAGCTTCTAGCTTTCGCTGAGTATTTGTTTATAATAATAATAACAATAATAATAATAATAATAATCTGCAGCTGCGATAGCAGCGCCACCGCGAAATCCGTCAGTGGCCTGTTACCTTAGACCACCTCACTCTTTTCATGCGAGTGACGAGAGTTAAACGGGAAAACCGGGGAAAACCTTCGGAAGTAGTTTCGATCTCCCATGACGCAAGGTCGCGCTGCCGGTCTCCTAACGGTATCGGGCGCATGGGGCGTGTATAGCGGTGAAGGTAGGTGACTCGTCCATCTCTAATAGAGTTGTTAGTCCAAGATCAGACCTTCAGTGACCTATGCTGTAAGCTAGCCGCGCACACGTCTTGTTTCGACGACATCCTTTTAAGGAAGCACACAAGAATTTTTGGATCCCAGCAATTTACACAATCAAATTCAATATCGGCTTCACTAGTCGAAAGTTAATAGCTTCCCCTTCCATTGTGCACACAGTTCTTTTTACGAAAAATACGTTTTCAATGGCAAATGCTTCGATCATTATGCAAGCTTGGTCGGCCATTGTTGCTTAGCGAAAACAACCTACCGCTCCTTACTAATCTTTTCCACCAAATTGTTCTGTCAGCTGTCGGGGTGCCAAATTTCTTTGTCATTCTCCAATCACAAACTCTAGGGGTTGAAGTGCAAGCATCTCACCCTAATTTCCCCAAAATAAAGACAATTTTGGCTTGTGTGAGTGGCCGACTGGGCTGCCTGGTGCCAGCCCTTCCTTTAAAAAAATGTTAATTTGGGTCTCCCAGCTGTTTCAAACTCATTAAAATTTCTGAAAATGCGTGAGCTGCCCCAGACCCCGCTGGGAAGCTTCCAGTGCTCCCCCAGACCCCCTAGCTGGAAAAGGTTGTGCCCTCCCCAATTTTGTGGGTGCACGACGCCCCTGATGCTTTTTGCTTTGAACGATTCTTTTGGACCTGAATGATTTTGACTTGCCTTTCTCGCCCAAAAGGAAGGCCCATCGAGAAAACGCGAACGATGCGTGGAGCTCGTGATGCGCACCATCACAAAGAATTGAGTAATACATTGCTAACATGTGTCTACTTTGCATTCTCCATTCTTACAAACCTGAGCACGAACACAAAAGGTTTGCGTCCTTTTTCTCAACATAACCCCCCCACTTGTGTTCTGGCTTGAAAAAACTCAAGTGGGTAGGCTACATGTTTTCCCCTTAACATTTACCACTATCCGTCTCTGCTGATAGACTTCACTTGGAGTCGTGTGTACCTCCGTCCTGACAACTTGCAGTTGACAACTTCAATGGTTTGATCTATTGGGGTAACTCCTTACCTTGTCGAGCAATCTCATTTTTATTTTCAGGCCATGCTTCCACCCACCGTCTCATGCTCACAGGGTCAACATGTAGTTCTAGTTTTCCCTTGGTATCCTTGACCCAGTCAATCTTCAAGAGGTTATAATGGTTTGTAAAGTCTTCTGCCAATTCCGTCGACGATTTTCACTGCCGCATAATCCTGCTGGCAACTTCATTCTTTTTTTCTTGCTGTAGTTGTCATTTGGTGCACATTAGTGCACGTACTGTTACTGTTGTTGCGATGACTTCTTTAAGTGTGTCCAGTCCCTTGCCGTTCAAGAACTACCCCCCACTATTGTTTCTTGAGTTTGAACTTTTTCTATCTTAGTGTCTTTATCAATATACTAAAAGCTATTTGTAGAACTTGCTTCAAAAACTTGGAATCCACCTCATCTTCTCGTGCCAATCTTGTACGATGGTCAATTTCTGCTTGTACTTTATCTTCAAGAATCATTCGATATTCATCTAAAGTTTTGGACGTAAGACCACACCTTTAATTGACACTCCATCTTTCCCACTGTTGGTATGGAAGTAGGCCGTCGACTTTGATGTCCATCCGTTCACTCTCACAATTGTTTGTGAATCCGCACACTTTGACCTTTTCCTTCTTCCCTTGAGTTGTGTTGTATTTTAACGTTTGCATATTTGTCAAATTGTGTGTTGGGCTTCAAACGTCCCTTTATTTTTAATGATTACCTGTCGAATCCTAACTGTAGTTATTCTTTATGTTCACTGTTGGTTTCCTAGATGGCGCCAGCACATTCCCGTGCAACTGTGCACATTACTTGTCTAGGATGTTGTGATCCGAAAATAAACTCGGCTCTATTTCCGCTCCCGGCACGATGATGCTATGGCCGCTACCACGGTGTTAAATTCGTCTTTAAATAATTCTTTCAATTCACATGCTCCGCAAGTTTTGGCTACCCAAATACCAAAAACAACAAGTTGTACTGCCTTTTGATCATTATTTGACGTATTTAGTTTTTCCACGTTTGGATTTCGGTACCACATCGACTTCGCATGCAAATTCTTGTCAGATAATCTTCAAAAGAGTACTATTGTTGTCTTTAATAGTATTTTTTTTCTCATTGCACTGCCTAGTGTAATGAACTAATGGTCCTCTCTTTTGCCGATAAAACACTTGAACATGTGCCACGTTTTACTGTTTCTTTTCTGATACTTGATATCAGACCTTTGCTCCGTCCTGATAACAATGGCTTGTAATTTTCTGTACCATCTTTTCATTCTTTACACCTCCCACGACACTGATTGTGTTCCAGTAGAACCATTTCTACCTCACTAGGCATGTAGTCTTCGTTTCCGAGAGAATTCATGCCAGAAAGTACTTACTCATAATTGGTTAGCAACCCACACAGATTAGGCCAAAACAAAAAAAATTTAGTTTCAAAAAATAAGGTCGGTTGGCCTGAAAATTTTTTTTTTACTAAATCAGTCGTACTTCAAAAATTGTAAATTATATTTTTTTATGAAATTCATGTTCACGGAGCTACATTTTTCCTTTTTTCAGTCATGAACTATTTTGTATAGTAGCATGGAGCGTCAAAATAGGGAGGGGAATTTTTTTCCTTAGAAAGAAAAAAAAATGTTTACGGCCGGTCAGGTAACGCAAACCAAACCATTTTTCGGTTAGCCATTTCGGAAATATCCACTAGGGTCAACCGGGGTAATTATGAAACTGCCTGACATCGAGGTAATTATGAAACGCCTCACAAAAAGGTACTTTAAATTTTGATAATGACCCATACATTTGCCCATGTCTTTATCTTTCATAAAAGAGTCAAACTAGACCAAATATGTTTTTTAAAGCTTTTTAAAAGAATGGGGTAGCTAATATTCTAAAGATAGCAAAAACACTTATGAAAAACTTTCAACCTTTAACTCAAAATCTTTCCCATTTTTTAACCACTTGAGTTATCTTAATTCTGTGAAAAGGATTAGCTTGGCCAAAATGTAGGTTACAGTCTGTGGCTTTGTCAACTTGGTATGGTTGCAAATCAGCCAATAGGAAGGGGTTTCATTTTTCCCCTAGGATATTACAATTTCTGGGTAATTATGAAACAGGCTACCGGCATGCTGGCAGACTCATAAACTAGCCTAATTTTCCATCCATGTGACTGAAAATTGTGAGGCATTACCAACCCAAGGGTAAGAGCTTTTCTTTGTTACTTTAACCATGTATGGAAAATGTTCCATGGCATCCCGGTAACCGACCTGAAGAATCCCGGTAACCAAACTGAAGCGTCCCAGTAACCTGCCCAAAGCGTCCCCGCTTCATACAGTAGTTACCATTTTAATGTCTAATGTTCTCCCTTGACCGTCCTCTGGTCCCTCAACCGTCCCGGTTACCAGGTTACATAAGATTTTCCATATACGGCTTTAAGCTTTAACCCAAGCTTTAAGTGAGATGGAAAAAGAACTGAGTTTCAACAATGAATCAACTAAATTTGGGCTAACAAAGCCTGCTAGCAAGGAAATCCAGAAAACTGCGCATACAGGTCATGTTGGAGAGAAGAATCACTCCTCGCTGTGTTAACTGGTGGGAAGTCCCTCTGTCAGGTTGACACCCTGCAGTTACGTGTGGGGATGTCACCTGACTGCCGGATTAACTCGGTCGGAAAGCTGAATCTTCTTAACTCAGGTTTAATCATCGGAAGCATCTTACAAGCTGACTACTACATGTTGCCGTGTCGGCATCAACTTGAGAAGCACGCCAAGTGTGTGCGGGAAACGGTTCATTGTCTTAGCAGAGCTTCGCGTGTACAGTACTGCTGCTGTGCGGCGAGCAGGAGAAACAGGACGTAGTAAGCCAAGGCCTCCTGAGACTCGTGACACGCTCCCCACCACCAAACATTGACCTCCGGGCAACGATAAATCGTGTCACGAACAGATACAAAAAATTACATGCCAACCAATCACATCAGTAAATTGACGGGATCAAGACTTTTTGGGAGATCAACCAAACCTAATTTGTGTGTAGCTTCCACATTCCTTCCTTAAACCATTTCCTCTGATCCACTCCAGTGCATTCCCCAGGCAGGATACTTATGACTTCACGATACCAACACCAAGCAATTGCCCTCTCGCCAAGGCGAGTTCAGGCTCAAAAGCAATGTCGAGAAAAGTCAAGCCCCCAATAGCCTGCACAGTAAGTGTGGAGACACAGGCAACAATTACAACTTTTCTGAAGCTTACACGAGAACATGAGCAAAGTTTCCACAAATGACGTCAAGAAACCCCAAAGTCATTGCAAAGAATCCAGGAAAACAAATTGATGCATAAAGCACAGAAGTATGTCACCATCATACATGTTTGGTTGTGACGAAACTAACAATGAGAGCAAGTCACATTCGACCACTCTGAATTTAGGACTTCAAAAAAGGCTAGATTTTTTACGCCGCCTGACTCTGACTCGCGGAGGCGCAGAAGTCAGTATCGCAATGGCTTCTTCACGTTTCGTTTAGGTCGACTGACGCTTGTGGTGGCAGCACCTTTAACACAGCGGAAACTTGGAGATTTGCGAAAAGTGAACTTCAACTTCCTGGGTCGCAGGACGTGATCTCCCACGGTTGTACAACATCTTCCCATTCACTTTCACCAGAAGCACTTCGAGAAGAAGGTGGGTCTGGAGCACTGACGGACAGTTTAGCAGAAACTGACCCCAGTTCACCACTGACGGAAAGTTTATCAGATGGTAAGTCGTCGACCATCTCGGACAGTTTATCGAGCGTTGCACCTTCATATTCGTCGCACTTTCTATACTTTACACTGATGGGTGCAGTCACTTGTGAGAGCGGAGCCAAACTGAAGACATGAGCTTGATGCCGGATGTCGTCTGGATCACTCACACGTTGGATGCCGTAGAGGAATTGGGTTTTCCTGTTGAGGATACGGAACGGTCCGATGAATTCGGGTTCACCGTTGTTGGCGCTGGTTACCAACGTTTTCACTTCATCGCCGATGCGGTAGTACCGAATGGCGTCGTATTCGGTAGTCTTTTGCCAAAGATACTTTACACCCCCTTGCAAAGCATCATGTGGGTCATCTGAAGGAATTGGTTGTTGACCGTCCCAAACTTTCAAGACAGACGGCAAGTACGTGCAGCCTCATGAAGATGAGCGCGAGCAACGTCTCTAGCTTCTTTCAGATGTCGCTGATGTTCCTCTAGATATTTGTCCAAAGTTTGGTTCGGTTTCTGAACAGGTAGACAGACGAGTTTCGCTACATTCCAGGGGTCCTGTCCGTGCATGAGGAAGTATGGCGTATTGCCAGTTCTGGCGTGAGGCATCGTCCTGAAAGCGACTTCCAGATTAGGTAGTACGGGTCCCCAAGAGTTGTGGTTCATGCCAGTGTACGTACGTAGGGCACTCTTCAAAGTTCTATTCACGCGTTCTGTAGCGTTGGCTTGCGGATGACAGGCGCAGGTCTTGTGGTGTTCCATTATCGTAAGCTGTGCAAGCTCGGTCATGAGTCTTGATACGAAGGCTGGTCCATTGTCTGAGATGAGGACTCGTGGAGGCCCATGGGTTTGCACAACGTTCTTGAACAGGTGAACGGCGGCTGCTCGAGCTGTCGCATGTCGAGTAGGAACGAACCAGACCCACTTGGTGAAGTAGTCCACCATCGTCAGGATGAAACGGTTACCCTGTGTGGTCGCTGGGAGAGGTCCGACGAAATCGATGCCCAGATGACTCATTGGTGCAGTAGGAAGTACGGGAGTCATCAGCCCTTTCTTTCGCTGTTGACTTGGCTTTGACACTTGACAGTTGTGGCAAGAACGAACGTATTATTTGGCGTCACGAAACATGCCTGGCCAGAACGCAATCGAACGGAGTCGCTCCATGGTCTTTGCGATGCCAAGATGACCAGATGGCAGTGCATCATGCTGTTGAGATAGGAAAGTGTGACGCAACTGGTTCAGCACATACACACGTAGTTTATTGAAGAATCCAGCTCTAGCACACGCTGCTTAGTCGATGTAGTACACGATTCCATCGTGAAGGTAGAAATTCTTGATTATCCAGCCCAACTTCTTTTCCGAGATTGGCCATTTCTTGCTTCTTAGTTGAGTCAAGATGTCCTAAATCAGACAGACGTCAGGATCCAGTTTCTGTGAATCCCTGAGGTGAGCACGGTTGTCGATTGGCTCCTTGGGTTGAAGACGTATCCGCAGAATAGGTAGTGGAGCGCGAGACAACGCATCAGCCACAATGTTGGTCTTTCCAGGCCTGTGGAAGACAGTGTAGTCATACATTTGTAGACGAAGAGCCCATCTGGCGGTATGACCAGTGTTCTTAGCATTCGATAAGGCCCATTTTAACGCTCCGCAGTCGGTGAGAAGAGTGAAGTGCGAACCTTCCAGATAGTGACGCCATCGCTCAATCGCATTCACCACAGCCACTGCTTCTTTCTCAAAGGTTGAGTACTTGCATTCCCTGTCGCTGAAGGTGCGGCTGGAGAATTCGATGACACGACGAACTCCATCTCTCTTTTGAGTTAGCACAGGTCCTGCTCCTTCATCGGAAGCATCCGTTTCGACTTGGAATGGTTGAGAATAATTGGGGAGCTGAAGAGCTTCCGAAGTCAGAATGCGACACTTGATCTCTTGAAAGTCTGCGTTGGCTTCGGGAGTCCATATGTACTTGTCGGTCTTTCTGATGAGAGACGTTATGGGTTTTACAATGGTCGCAAAGTTACGGACAAACTTGGGAAAGTAGTTTGCGAGGCCCCTGAAACGTTGGAGACCTTCGACATCCTTAGGCGCAGGGTACTGGGAAATAGCAGCCTTGTGCTCCCCTTTTAAATGGAGTCCCTTTGCACTGACGGTTACACCCAAAACAGTCATTACCGGTAGGCAAAAGTTGCATTTAGTCCTCTTGAGTGTGAAACCATGTTCCCTCACACGAGTGAAGACTTGCTTGATAGCAGCAAGGTGATCTTCCCACGTAGTCGTAGCGAGAATCATGTCATCAATATAGAGGACACAAACCTTGCCGATGAGGTCACCAAGAGCTTTCGTGAGTACCCACTGGAACGCTGCGGAAGAATTCTTTAGTCCAAACGGAAGAACTTTCCACCGGAAGCTTCCTTCACTACATATAAACATGGTGCAGTCTCTTGAGGCTTCGGAAATCGGAACCTGGTGAAAACCAGAATGACCGTCAAGAACAGAGACGTACTTCTTACCCGCAAGGAATTCTAGTATTTCCTTGATACGTGGCATAGGGTAGCTGTCAGTCTTCAGCTGGTCATTGAGGAATCGGTAGTCCAAAATCGGTCGGAAACCTCCGTCTTTCTTGCGCTTCATGAAGCACAGAGAACTCATTTGCTGACCGAAGATTCGATCTTGTCTTCTTTCTGAAGTTCACGAATCATCGTTGCCATCTCACGACGCATCTGAGGAGATTGCCGATGGTACTTAGCAACGAAAGGACGAGGATCACTCTTGAACTTGATGTCGTAGGCGCCGAGGGTGGTTAGTCCTGGTTTACCTGGGAAGATGTCTTCTTGGATGTCTTCCAAGAACTGATCAGCAGTCATGATGTTAAAATGACCGTCCTCAAAAGGAGAAACGTTGGCAACTTTCCAGATAGGTTGTGCGAATTTGGAAGAAGTCTCATCACGGTACCACTCGCGAAGAGGGAAAGGATTGCTGAAGTTGGCACCAAAATAAGCACGGCGGTTAGCTAAGTCTGGAACAATTCCTGATCTCATGAAGTAATCTTCGCCAAGCAGGCAGTTGTCCGCAAGATCCGAGAAGATAACGAAGTTGATATTAGTGCGCATCGTGTGCACGTGAACAGCCAGGGTGGCTTCACCGGTGGGAGTTCAGCCTTCGGAGCCATTTGCCATCATGAAGGGAGCTCCTTTGTAGGGACGAAGAGGAACCTTGGGTGCGATGCGGCAAAACCAACTCTCGAGCATGCAACTCCTCTTTGAGCCAGAATCAAGGCAGCAGGCGAAGGTAGACCCCTTGATTACAGCATCAATGTAAGAATAGCTAGTCCCATCCCCAGCTTTCCTAGTTGGTACATTTTCTCCCAGATGTGGACAATCCCTCTGAAGGTACCCAATTTCATTACAATTACGACAAATCATATCCTTAACCCATTCATCGTAAGGTAACTTGTAATATCTACGACCCCTTCCTCGACCCTTCGGCTGAGAGTCAGTAGGTAAAAAGCCAAAGAGCCCAGCATTCTGCCCCCCGTTTGGCCCTGCAGAATGCGTCTCACCACTATCCCCTGTAGGAGCAGCAGGAAAAGTGAATCCCCCAGAATTGCGTTGTTGTGGATCAACAGTAGAACTCTGCTGAAAAGGTTGAGCCGTGGCTTTAAGCGCCGAACCCCCAGGAGCCGGAGTAGACTGAACCCCCTGTTGAATGCTAGGGTTGGTCACAAGAGTAGTGACACCTTGTCGTCCCTGCACGGACTGTGCCGAGTTATCCCTAACGGTACCCGTGGAAGCATTCCCAGAATTACTCTTAACGTCAGCAACTGGAGTGGATGATCGAGCCCGTCCCGAATTGAATTGAGCTTGACCCCCACCTGAAAGAGAAGGCGAGACACTGTTAGACACAGGAACAGCATTGGTAAGAACAGTAACATTAGAGTTCGAGTTCGGTACGTGGGACACAGAGTTCTTAGAACCAAGTTTGAAAGGAAATTTGTGCCATGGAGGCAGGTTACGCACAACCTCCTTTAGTTGCACTACAGTTCGTGGAGCTTGGATAGCAACATAGTCCCGAACTTCACGTGATAATCCAGCGAGGATCATTGGTACAATGCTAGTATCGTAGGTGGTTGGAGTCTGCCACACTTCGCAAGAAGCGCTGAAATGAAGTCTATCGGTGACTGCTCCGGGCGCTGTTTCATGGCATTAACGTCAACCAAGACAGTACCATCCGATTTTTCAAGGAAGTGGTCAGCTTCGAAAGCTTTACAAATGGCCGACCAAGACGAAGAATGCGGTGAATTGGTCCTCCACCAATCTCTGAATTTCCCAGTGAGCACTGAGCGAACAAGCGTGTGGAGAGACTGGTCTTCAAGTTGTCTTTCCGCCACATAAATGTCCATGGCCTCAAGCCAATCGCGAAGGTTTGAGTCATGCTGCAGTTTCTGCCAGGGGAATTTTGACTCCCCTGCCCCTTGTGAGGCTTGTTCGTCTCTGCATTACGTAGGGAACTTGTTTTTCCCCTATGTGGAACATTTAAATGTCTTTTAAATGTACACAATTAAGAGTTGCAGCTTAACTGCAACAAACACTTGTGCATGCGTTGCCGATTGTTTGCTTCTTTGGCTGGAGCCTACTCTGGACGTAAACAGTACTTGTGCCTTCCATTGTCACTGATTTCCTACTTTATTAGTACAAACTTGTCTTTGCCTGTAACAATCCCCTTTCATGATGTATTGTTTCCGCCCTCCCCTCTCGCTTTCGCTCTCCCTCGCTCGCTCTTTTTTTTTCTCCCCTGACTACCGAAATGACAACACACGGGAATTCTCTGCTCCCCAGTTTGTGATGTATTGTGTAAAAATGACTGCCGTCCGCCATTTTTTCCCTTAGGAACATGCGACTAAGCCTACATTTGGAGTCGCCTCCTCATCGAATGAAATCCCGACCGGACAGAGTCGTAATTGATCGTTTACCACTTTGCCTAGTCTCGTATGCAGTTTAGCCATATAAGATTTACGTCCTGGACATAAAATCGCCCATTTCTCCAAGAGGCCTAACATGTTGTGTTCCCTCGTCCTGAGGCGACATATGTTAGCGTCCGTCAACGCATTTTAATTCGTTATGTCCTTTATTCACTGGGCTTTGTACGTATTAGTACTAAGGGAGCGGAGTGGGAGATATCCTTGGGAGAGAAGAGAGCGGAAACCTAACCCCAATTACGAGCGAAATAAATCATATCTGGACCGACCCTTATTATGTTTATTCTCCTCTTTTACACATAAGTGCTTCCCAGTGCATCAACGGTCCACGGAGAACCTCTCGCGAGAAGGGGGTAATAAATGTCGGAGGTGGGACTTCCGGTACCACGGCCCTTTGGCTTTGTCATCGGACCGTGAGATCGGAACTCCACGCTCTGCCTACCCGCCTTTTTCAGTTTCTGTGGAGCAATGTGCATAACTGTGAACGCTTGTGCGAGCGCAGCAGTAACAGATTGCACTGGCACAACTGATGGTATAGAAGATGACGGTGGGACAACACCCGTGCTCATTATCGAGTGCTGGAATGCCGGAGTAACAATTCCCGATGACGAAGGAGTAGAGCCAGTTGAGGATGCAGTCTGTGAAGACATAGGCAACTGCACAGTCAATGAAACAACGAGAGGCGGAACATTGCCAGAAGCAGAGATAAACGAAGAAGTGACAACAACTGTTGAAGATGACACAATCACAGACGCCGAGGTTGACGAGTTGGACAACAAACTAGTGGCCGGATCTGCAGCCGAAATTGAAAGAGGTTGAGACACAGACGAGGAAATGCTGGAAGTAGCTGAAGCATTCAAGGTAATTACAGCGAGTACCTTATCAAGACCTTCTTTCCAAGATTGTTGTAAGGCAGAGTTGGCAGAGTCGACCTTTTGTTCCAAAGCAGCAACTTGAGAAGACACACTGCTCTGAAGCTGAGCAGCCGTGGACGATAACTGCGCCTGGCATTCATCGGAGAAAGAACCCTTTACCTGACTAAGCGCAGTGTTGAAGTCTTCCTTGACATCGGCGAGGGAGTCTTCGAGCCTCTCTGTCGTCACCTGCAAAGAGTTTTCATGACGCTTTTCCTGACACACTAATCTCTGGTTAAATTCACTTTCCTGCGCTGCAAGTTTTTCATGGAACCCCCTGAAGGCTGTTTGTAATTTACTGTCCCAAACTGCATGCAATTTGTTAAGTGTCAGTGATGCGCGATTCTAATTGTTGCTCTCATTGTGCTTAACCAGTTCAGACAGTTTTGCGACCTGTTTGTTTGCAGCAGGAGTTGAGGTTACATCAACATCAATACCCCTGTTGGCAACTTCATCAGTATTAACACTAGCAACACTGTCCATGGACTCATTCGCCCTACCATCACCTTGACCATGTGTAATAGGTGAAGCATCAGTTGATCCCCCAGACCACATTAGGTTGGTGATGTTGCCTAGGCCTAAAGCTGCAGTGAATGGAGACAAACTAAATCCCCCTGTCGAAGTTGTGGCACGCACAGGTGATTGGTTATCAACACAACTGTCATTATGTGCATGTGTTTGCACTCCCCCTGGACCTGGAGGAGGTGAAGCAACTTCTTCTTCCCCCAAAGCATCCGTATAAACATCACTTTGCTCCATTTTTACCAACTGAACGCAAATGTTCAAGCCAAAATTGCCCAATACACATGCAATGCAATAGAAAACTTAAGCAGAAGCTTCAAGTTAATGCTTTAAACACAGCAGATTCCCAGCAGCACTGTAACCACAATTAACAAAAGTCGTAGGGAGCTAGCCCCTTTAACCAGCAAAAGTTCGATGGGTGTACCCTTCAAATACCACAAAATAAATTTGCAGAAACGTTTTGCAATTTCCAGGTTACAGTTCCAAATGTGCACCGCATTAACCAAAGCAATTTGGGAAACCAAAGCAATTATGTATAGGATTTAACCAGGTACGAGCGGGCTACGCTACTACGCAACGTAAACAAAAACACTAGCGTAAGAGTTTTGGCGCGAAAGCAAACAATGGGCGGCGGCGTCATTCACCAGCGCTACGCAACTTACTACACACAATAACTCCCGCTCGGATTCCCATACCTTTAGCATATAATGTTCGCATGCTGCATACGTATACAAAACATGGATTGCAATAAATTCTAAATGTTCAAATATATGCTGCCAGATCATTGCCACACGGTGAGAAAATGTTTGTGCGTGTAGAAACTAAGCTCAAACCCCGCATAAGCAATAGTTCAGCGCTAACAATAGTAAGCCTAATGTGTAGCAACAGTCATAAGCGGTGCGGCAATGTCCAAAATCGTAGTGTAGATAATACTTACTCACGCACACACTCGAGCATCGTCACCAAATAGAAATACATTACCGACAACTTGCTTTATCGTGCAAAAGTTAGTTGCGAATGCAAGCACCACGCTGCAAGATCGCTGGTAGCTGGAAAACTGGTCGGAACATCGGAGCGTCGATCGTCGATCACCGGGTTTCAAAAAGTTCGATGTGACGGGTTCAGAGTCGTTCGGAGCGCCACTTGTCAGATTGACACCCTGCAGTTACGTGCGGGGATGTCACCTGACTGCCAGATTAACTCAGTTGGAAAGCTGAATCTTCTTAACTCGGGTTTAATCATCGGAAACATCTCACAAGCTGACTACTACATGTTGCCGTGTCGGCATCAACTCGAGAAGCACGCCAAGTGTGGGCGGGAAACGGTTCATTGTCTTAGCAGAGCTTCGCGTACAGCACTGCTGCCGTGCGGCGAGCAGGAGAAACAGGACGTAGTAAGCCAAGGCCTGCTGAGACTCGTGACACCTCTTACCTGTCTAACCAATCGGCACCCTTCATTTCACCATTTGCATACAATTTTTCCTAAATTTATGCAATTTTTGACGTCTTTCCTGCTCCCCGCGTCACATCCGGTCCCCTCCATCCCACTTCCTCCCTCACGCCTACTCCCCATTGTCTCTCTTGCCGTCATAATGGCAATTCGCGTGTCTTTTTCGAGGAGTAAAAACGTGGATTGTTACGAGACTGTAGAGTTGATAGCGTATAACAGAAAGTTCTAAGTTATGCCAAAGGACAACAAACCGATGTCGCGTGCTATGGCGTGTGGATTACCCGGCTGGGGCCGGGGATGGCAGAGTTCTTGGCGTGGAAACAGTGTGTAAACAGACGGACGGAAATCAAGATGGCGGCGTTAGGCCTAGAGAGAGAACTGGCGTATCTACTACGACGGCCATTCCATGGTGCAGCATGGAGGAGTCCATGTGAGATTTGCCGGCGATTAGAAGTAGAGGAATACAGGGGGCATTTCGTCAAATGATGGCGAGTACTGAGTTTTCATAGAATCTAAGATTAACGAGTTTACGCGTTTGTGAGTCCGAGGCGTAGTGAAATACCGTCAAAGGGACGAGGCGAATTGGTATGCCGTGAATACCGTCTGAGTGACGAGGCGTATAATTACCCTACATATTTATTTAGCGCCTAAAGGCATTAAAACGACATCCACAGAGAAGGGCAAAGAATTGCCCTTCCAAAAAAACCATTAAAACAAGAATGTTGGTACTATACAATCATGTTGTAAATCTAAATACTTTTTGAAAGCAATAAAACTTGTGGCATTCACAGTTTCAGTAGTCAACTCGTTCCAGTTTCTAACAGTTTTTGGAAAGAAAGAATCTACAAGTACATTTGTATTACACTGCACCCTGTCAGCCTTCTTTGGGTGGTCATGTCGCCCAAAATAGCTAGGAATCTTTATGTAGTCGTCCGAGTTTAAAAAGAGTATCACCGTTATATATCATGTAGAACAGTCCTAGTCGACGATCCCTTCTTTGGACCTCAAGTGGCTGCCATTCCAGAGTGTTAAGCAAACCAGACACACATGTGTCAGAATTGAATCTGGCGAACACCATCCGTGCGCCGCGGCATTGCACTTTTTCGAGCATGTCCACCAAAAATCTAGTTTCAGGGTCCCACACCGCACTGCAATAATTGAGTTTTGACCGAACTAAAGCATTGAAACCAGCTCTATAGTGCACGTCGTTGTACCAGCCAAAACACGGTTTATGAAGCGAACTTCAGAGTTGGCCTTTGTGCACAGGCTCGAGACGTGGTTGTTCCAGTTTAGCCTATTGTTAATTTGAATTCCCAGAATAAAGAGTCTATCAACCACCTGCAAAGCATCATTTCCGATTTTATACTCGGGAATGACAACAGTCTTTTTTCTAGACACCGCTAAGACTTTGGTCTTGGTAGGATTGAGATTCATTCTCCATTTTTTACATCACTCTTCAATTCAATTCAAATCAAATTGCAGCTGTCTTCTGTCGGCCGCCTCCGTAATATGTCTGAACACTGTGGAATCATCTGCAAACATTGCTTTGTCAGACTCAATGGATTCGATCAGGTCATTGATGTAAATCAAAAACAGAATAGGACCACTAACGGATTCCCTGTGGCACTCCAGACAAGACTGGAGCCTCAGGTGATCTTTTTCCATTTAAACAACAAACTGTCTTCTGTCTTGGAGGAAGGCACAATACCAGTTAACAACACCATCTGATGCACCATATCCTTGAAGCTTCATAAGAAGCAAATCGTGAGGCAAGGAGTCAAAAGCTTTAGCCATGTCCAATGCTACAAGGTCAACGGTAGCTCCTTCATCTAGTGCACTAGCAATATTATGTATCATGTCCAGAAGCATCAGCTCGCACGAAGATCCCTTACGGAAGCCGAACTGTCGCTGCGAGAGTAGACCGTTGATTTCCAAGTGCGCCACAAGGTTGCTGACAAGAACATGCTCCCAACATTTTGCAGCATATCGATGTTAGTGAGACTGGACGGTAATTTCCCACAACATTCCGAGGTGTATTATGAAAGTGGTTTATAAGTCGAAAGGGCAAAATGATTATATTAATTGTAATAATAATAATAATAATAACTGTTAGTAATAATAAGGGTAATGATAATAATACCAGAATACGGCACGCGCCGCAAAAGGGTAATCCGGCTCGACGCGTTGAAGAGGCTTGTTGTTTAACAAAATGCCGAGTAATCGAGGCGAGAATGTGTATTTAGATTACTCGAGGTGAATGCCAAGTGTTGGGACTGGTCCAATAAAAACGTTGAGTTAAAAGTGTACAGACCTGAATATTGCAATGCGAAATTGGTGGCGAGAAATGTCACGGAGGCGTAAGTGGCGGAAGACCCGTGATGAACTCCCGTGTATTATGCTGTGTGCATGGGATTTGGTGGTGTTAATCGTAAACAGAGGCACGCAATGAAATCGTGCAGGTTCCGTTGGTGTAGGTTGATTTCCATGGAGGGCGCGGAAGGCGTGAGGCGATCGGGACGTTCACATTATGTCATACGACATTTGGTGGGAGTTGAGTTGGGCCTGGCATAGAGTGGGTACCAGAGGCGTTGGTTAACGTTGACGTTGACAAATTTTTTTATTTTGGGCTATTGTTGAATTGGCTTTGCTAAGTCTGCTGTTGAGTATTTGTTACTGATGCCCAGTGGGAAACGCAGGCGGTTTGGTTGATGTGATTTCGTACTTCGCGTACAAGGAAGCTAGGGCGTCTGTACTTCGTGTACGAGGTTGGAAGTATTTGTCAAATAGGAGAAACTAAAAAGTGCATCAAGGAATTAGTGCCTTCACGTAGAATCAGGAAGATTCAAGAAGAATAACACTTTACCACCTTCAGGAAAATTTACCAGTTCAGCTCAAACACCAAAAGTTCTCTTATTAAATTTTTGGTGAAAACAAGAGGCCATTCACCTTCATCAGAACGCAACGAGGCACAAAATTTAAATACGAATGTTACATGGTTGTGGCTACCATCGAGCAGACGACGCGTGCGTGAGAGAACCACTGATCTATACACATTTACGCACTCAAGCCCCACTGCTTGTCAAGCTTGGCTTTCACATTAGAACCTACTGATTGTTCCATCAACACGTGGGAGGCAATAGTAGGGGAAAGCCGCAACCAGAATGTAGCGGATGATGAATGGGCCACTTCACTTAACAAAGTCGAGTAGCGCACCTGATCCAGAAGTTGCAGACGTGCAACAGGTTTCCAGAGGCCGAAAGCTGAAAAAGGCAAAAGATGAACAATTCACCTCCACTACAAAAACTTGGTGAGCCGGGAAACCAGAGGGATGTTTCAAAAACACAACACAGACTTGACGGTATAAGTACCGGAAAAGTAAGCTTCAATGCAAGTTGTCGCCTAGGTCAGTGAAATGGCATCAACAAGCCCTTGCGGAAGTGGAACGCGAAGCAAAAGCTGAAAAAGTTAGAAAGATTGCGCTGCGGAGTGCTTCATCTGCAGACTTCGCGGAGAAGTTCAACCTACTGAAGATTGATTAGACCAGAAGCAGTAACGGAAGTCTGGTGCAACAAGTTGACCACACAGCATATATGATCAACTGGTCAAAAGCTTCATCCGAGGAGAATGCCCAGATAAAATTGCAAGACGAGAATTTTCACAAAGTGATGAAACAGAAGTTGTCGACACGCAACTGTTTGGGACAGAGGTCGACAAACTACCAGAAGAGTCTGTCTCAGAAGAGAGGCAGACTACTCATTTGGAGGCGAGACCCCACTTGGGTTATGCAGTCTGGGCACGAGTGGGGGTTATGTTGGGAAATGGCGCGAGCCATTTTCACGGTTCGTGCTCAGACTACAAAGACAGTGAAGCACGACATTGTTGTGACACGTGCAGTGTGTTGTCGTGTCGTTCTCAATGACAAGATATCAGGCAAGGCGGGCGTATGCCAAAAGCAGGAGTCGGGGTAATCAAGCAGAATAGCTTAGGATATGTTTTGCAAATGGCTTTTGGGTTCATCGAGGAGGTAGTCATACCCGACTATGATGGAGAGATGCATGAAACTGCTACAGCTTATTCAGTACAAGTTGAAATCCAAGAAACGATAGTGGGGATAGTTGCTGAGCAACATGGGACGGGAGTCACAGAACAGATGCAAAGAGTGAAGTGCCAGCGAGATTGTGCAGGAGTGCAAATCGTCGACAGAATTGGCAGAACGTTGCAAACTGTTACAACCTCTTGAAGATTGACAGGATCAAAAGAACACCAACGGAAAGCTGCTGCCGCATGTTGGCCTCATGGAATACGAGACAGTGGATAGAAGCATCACCAGAAAATAAAACTGAGATTGCTCGACAAGACGAGCAGTTGGCTCAAGAAGTTGAACAGTTGAAGTTGTCAACGCCAAGCTGTCTGGGCCAGAGGTCTGCAAGAACCCAAGTGAGGTCTGTCTCTATGGACAGGCAGACAACCCATTAAGTGGTAAGCATGTCCACTGGTGTTTTCAAGCCTGAACACGAGTGTTTTTTTTTTGGAAAAAAGGCGTGAACCTTTTGTGTTTGTGCTCAGGCTTAGAAGAATAACACAGACAGTGCTGTCACATGTGAACAGTGCTGCATGTATGACTGTTGTCCTTCTCTTCTGGAACATGTCGTCGTTAATGGACGTGTTTCGAACGTTAGTGGTGACAGGCTACGTGATAGGGATTTAGTTTAGCTTGCTCCGCCGTTACTTAATCACGCCTATCTCTAGCTTCATAAAAACCCCATTCGTTGGGAAATACCGCCGTAAACTGCTACACAACGACTGAAGAAGAGCTAAAGACCAGTGCCGATAAACATTTACCGTTGTGTAACTCGGAATACCATTGATAGGTTGGTTTTCCCCTTACAGTAAATTCTTTCATTCAGTTCCTGTAATGCTTCTTTCCCTTGAGGTTTCTTATCTCAGTTGATCCGGCCAGCTGCTGAACCTCAACCATGCGTCATGTGCAGCCCTTCGTATAAAAGTTTCAGGTGAGACAGCCCACTATCTGTTTTCCTCAAGTTCCTGTTCAAGACGGTTACCTTGCTCTTCGAACAAAGCTTTCACCGAAAGAAGCGCCTCCATCGAAGCTTTCGCTGAAAGAAGCTCCGTCTAGCTTTTGCCGAAAGCGCCTCCATTGAAGCTTTTGCCGAAAGAAGCTCCTCGCCTGAAGTTGGCTTTCACCGATAGTGCATCGTTCAACCAACAACTTTCTCCTGCCATATCCAAACCGACTGAAGGAAGATCTTCCAGACATTCGTCCCCGCCGGCTAGCCCTCCTGCTGTGGATCCCAATGTTGTAGTCAACCCGTCGCCCTCTCCTCCAAGACATCAGGCAACTGGCTCTTTTCCAATGAATTTAAGCTCGACCACCTTGTCCTTCAAACAGCCATCCCCACTGGATCTTTAAACAAACTTATCGCGTTCCCACAAGGCCTCTCCACACCCTTCAGAATCTCAAGTGCTTACGTCTGCCGAGATCAACGCTCTTATGGACCGTGCAATCTGTGACTTTCACTATCGCCTATGCCAGTCTTCACCTGCACCACCAGCGTCGTCCCACAGCAAATCTTACATCCATGATTGGGTCACGGCATTTTCTGACAGTTCTTCTCGGAAGAAGAAACTCAATTTCCCTTCCTTCTTCGAAATGAAGCCATCATCATGGAACTTATCCTCACAACGACTAACCCTTTCGACAGCCTCTCACACCCTCATCTCGTTCACTCGTGTCTCTTCCGGACGCTTCCACAATTGATAACGACTTGGATTCTGTATCTTTCCTGCACGACTCCCGTCGCCAAGATCCAGACAACGCCGCCAATCATCTCCCCAGCACGATCTCCATAATGTTCACCACGGACATTTTGAGATTGCAAGACGAACATGACCCAACCAACATAACCATAGTAAAACTTCTGAAAAATGTCAAAGACGTGGTTCCTGAGTGCTTCCTGTATAATCCAGCCCCTACGGATTGTCAACCACTGGTTTCTCATCACTGGTTTTGGCTTTGGTCTCCGCGACAGGTATCTAAAGAGCCGTGCCAAACTTGGTCAGTCAACCACTCTTCTCTACAATGGTGGTCTTTTCCTCTGCAAAGGGGAACCTCTTGAACTGGATAAAGACCCTCAAGCCCCAAGACCCAGCCGTATTTCTTTCGGCACTGCCAACTCTCGCCTTTTTTGAAACTTACTCTCAATCCGAATTTCTGACGGCAGAAGCTAAGATGGACTTCAGCACCGCCTTATTCATTTCCAAGAAAGCTGAGGTCCCATCCATAGTCCTCAAAAAGAATGACAAAATTCTTAGTCTTGGCCTCAGAGCAGCATCCGAAGCCGATGACATCAGCACCGCAATAAACGCAGGGGTCGTAGAGTTCTTTTCTAATTCCTTATTTTCCTACTTTTTTCCTGTTTTCAGATGTACAGTTCCCTTCTTTTTTCAGCCATGCTTATTTTGTTTGTAAATTAAAGTGTTGTAACGTGTGTTCAATGTAGAAGCATAACTTGAAGTAGTTAAACCTTATTTAATGCGGAATAATCATGACAAGATTTGGGTTACATTATTACGTTCTTTCTCAACACAAGAATCAATGGGAATAGAACACCGGGCTCTGAAGCCCTTGACTTTCATATGCTCCGGTCGGATCCTGATCTCCACCAGACAACCAATCAGCTCATGAGTTCGTTAACCAATCCAGTTCATGGTTACAAAGTGTTCACCAATCGTGGCCAACAATACTTGGTCACGTTCTCCTGCACGTCCGCTCATGGTTTTGGCGCAAAACCTAAAAGTCCTTGCCGTTGCACACGTGATTTTGGCGCCAACAAAAGTCAACCACAACACAACAGCACACAGGTAGGTACGAGGGTGAGCCAATGTCCGTTACAGTGTCAATTAATAAAATAATGTATAATATTTGAGTTCAATACATAAGGCACGAACTTCATCAGCGTACTCGGTCCCTGACTTGTTTTCAACGTAACGAGGCGTTCTGCGCGTGTGCGTTGAAAAGCATCGCTTCCTGTTTCTTTTCTTGCGCGACGGTTTCGTTTTCACAAGTCTGACATCAACGTCCAAGCATAAAGTGTTGGATAAGAGCTTAGCCTACTATTATGTTTCCACTGTTTAAATTTAGTACTAGCTGTTCGTAATTTCATTACTCGATACAATGAATGAGTATTAAAAACCTTAAAAGTGTTCTGTATTGCGTCACCATGTGCGTTGAGCTTGCTGAGCCAGCTCCGATAGAATGGTTTCGTCACACATTTGGTTATTTCCATTTTGTAGAGCGTCGATAACGAGAAAATATTCGGAAAGTTAATGAGCAACAATTGCGTGCTGCAGCGTTTCATGTACTGCTAATAAAATAAAAATGTATCACTGCCGTTGGGTACGTTATAGTGGACACTGCCGCTGCCCTTTTTTCCTTAAATCACCGCGGGTCGAAATTTGTTACGTTGATCTTGGGGTCCTACAACAAAAATTTAATTCGTACTTTCGCGAAATTGTGACCGATTTTAACCAGTAGCGTGCACACACACCCAAGAGGGCAGGGGCAACGTTTGTAAAAGGGTACGCTGAGGTATTGTTTCTGGAGAACTTTTTTTTTTTGCTCGTCGGTTTTTTTTTACCCTTTTTTTAAGCTCGTCTGTTTTTTACCATTTTATGCCTCTTTCTGCCCTTTTCCTGGCCTTCTTTTTCCCTTTGTAGGCCTCTAGGCCCTTTCTCTGATTGCAGCACCAGCGTTCATCAGGTCAGAAAACGAAAATACGACATTTTTTTTTTTTACAAAAAGAGTAAAAGCTTTTCGAAAAGCGCAGGGGTAATGCCACCCCCCCCCCCTCCTCCTGTTCTGTAACGACTTTGGAGTTAGGCTATTTAGCAAAAACTGAACATCAAATGTGAGATGAGGATGAAAAAATAGCGTAGTAGCGATATATTCTGTGTTTTACTCCTTTTTACATTCTCCACTCCCTTCCCAACGGTTATACTGGTAAAATAGTAGAGAGAGGTGCAATCTTGCGGAAGAGAATGCTTATATATTTCACCTCTCGGTGGAGATTATTGCGATATTGCTTGGCAGGTTGCGTAGGTCTTTTTTTTTGAGAGCAAGTTACAAATCTTTTAAAATGTTCAGAAAAAAAATGTAGGCCTACTAAAAAATTCTTATCTCAAATATGACCATGTCAGACTTGTCTGGCAGGGGTTCCCTGCCCCCCCCCCCTCCCCTCCCAAAAAAAAAAATACAGCCATCACTGTATAGCTTGAAGAGCTAGTTTTTTACAGCTGCTGCCATGGGATGAAGTTACTAAAGAGATTTTTGTTAAATTGGATTTGGTAGCCTAGATTTAAGAATGCTCTGGAAACTAGTTATTTTTTATCACATATACTGTTATTATGCCGCGTGGTTCCTTATATTTACCTACTTTTTAGTGCAAAATTCCTTATTTTTCCTTATTTATGACTTACAAAATTCCTTATTTCCAACTTTTTTCCCCCTAAAACCTGCTACGATCCCTGTAAACGCTTTCTGTGAGAGACTTGCCACTGAATCAAGCCAGACTGAAGCAAAACGCATCTGCTTCCTCATAACTGAACTCTTCAAGAAAGCGTCCTTTGCAACTTACCACTCTTTCAGTTGGTTCACGAAAGCGCTCAATTCCAACCTCCTCCTTCGTGACATCGCCCTTGGCACAGCCTTGAACATGATGGGAGTAAAAAACATATGTAGTTTTTTGGTTGTTCTGAGTCAACAAATTTCTGTCCCCCCCAACCCACCACCAAAAAAGTATCCCTAGAAAGGCCACCGACGTTTGTTTTCCTACAGAGAAGGAAGGCTTAAACCAGACCAAATTAACAGCCTACATTACAACCAGTTATTGTACGCTTCCACTGTATAAAATGGGTACAGTTCGAGCAGTGCAATGGATCTACCTCAATGAGAGAGAGAGGTGGCTGCGATGAATTGGGGGTAGTCCAAATTTAAGCCAGGCCTGTTGTTCCATTTACTAAAACTAGTAATAATTTAACCAGAGTTTCTTATAACTTCAAGTTTACTGTATTTATACTTAGGCTGCTGTACCGTATTGCCATGGTAGGTGTGTACAGTAAGCATCAACGAGTTTGTCCATTCAACAGTGGTAATCTGAGGCCCATGCTTTCAGTGAGCAGCAGCATTGTTGTAAAGAATATTAGAATAAACTAAATAACCTGTAAATAAACTAAATAACCTGTAAATGTAAGGTCTCCATACATTTTTAGTTTTTACGAAAATTGAAAAAATTGTCATAGCATCTATAGCTGGGTACTGCAGTGAAGACTGCTATGCAGCAATCTAAATGAATAAGAAAAAAAATCACGTGATATCATTGGCCGGGAATGGAACACGATGATACGTGAATGGATTTTTTTTATTTTTCGTTTAGATGGCCGCATTTCACTGTTGTCCCTCTATGCTACGATTGGTGTTTATCTTCTTACGGTAGTTGCATTTATATTCTTAGTTCCTAATTTGTAAAACAAATTAACGGACTGGTGGGGGGAGGGGGGAGACATCTTGTTTCAACGTCTTGTTTCTTATTAAGTGATTTGGCCGATTTTAATATGTCAACAATAAAGAGTAAACTATTGTGTTATAAATACACGAATTTGATTGGATGAATTTAGTCCGTCAACAGCAGTAATGTAGGCAAGATGAATAATTTTTTATGTTTATTTAGATTTATTTGCCTTTTTCTATTTACATAACTGTAGCATATTATTTTCGTAGCAACTAAAAAACTATAAAGCAAACCTAGCCTTGGCATTGTTTTTAATAATCCCTGGTACCCTGCATTAAGGCTACTGCATACCAAGACTGACAACAATACCCTACCCTCTGTCTACGAACTGTGAGCTTCATTGTTGGTAGTGTTCATTGTTGGTAGTGTTCATCGTTGTCGCCTGCTGTACATGCTGTGTGTGCTACTGTAGAATGCAGAAGTGGGATATAGCAATAGTCGGTGCTGGTCATTTCTTATTTAAGCACATATAGACCACTTAACAATCAACAAATATCCATGTTCCTACTGTTATTTTGTTAAATCATATTAATAATTACTTCAGGGCATGCTTAGAGAAAAGGTGTCTGATGTGGTGACATCATTGAATAAATACAGTACTTACCATTTTCAATTGTAATCTTTCAGTTCAAGAATGCAGAACACTAGTAAAGAAGTTCCTGAAAAGAACAAAGCTACTGTAACAGTTCGTCTTATTCGTTCGTTTGAGCATCGAAACATTCGTCCGGTTGTGTTAAAGAACATTGATCTTCATTCAACAGGTTCGGAATTTCAGAATGACATAATGGAATTCGTGCAAAAGCAAACAGATTTACCACCACCTGTTAAAAACTACTCCTATGATACTTTGAAAATATTGCACAAGCCTCATGGAGCTAAATCAAATGACCCTGTTATTAATACTGATAATGATGAAATGCTGATTTTACAAGATCACCGATCGTTATTGCTCAATGGAGTGGAACATGACACTGAAATTTCTTTTTTCAATAGAGAAGATTATGAAGAATACAAAAGAAGCCCATTCTGCCGTTGGTAGCAGAAATGGATGGCGTACTGAATAGCAGTCTCAAAGCGAAAGTGTATTAATTTAAAATAAGAGTATTGTATAGTCTTTTTTATATAAAAAGAATAAAGTTTTTTTTAATAAAACGAAGTAATTGTTAAGCAGTGTGATTGTTTGCCTACCACTCTTCAAACCGTTGACACAGTGCAGCTCTGTGAAAAGTTCTAACATGGCACACTGACAGGGACTATTGATCACAACATCTTAATGTAAAGTAATCGTGGCTCATTCAGCTTAACTCTTCTTCTTAATGCAAAATTAAATTTTACGACAAATATACTGTTAAGGCCTTCGTAGCAACTCGGTCCTGTATTGAATATAGAAACGTGCTTATTATCCTTTTAGCATTATTGCCAGGGTTGAAAATAATGACGATTATTTTAAAATAATTGAATTATATTATTTTTATTATAATCAGATTTTAATAACATGTAATGATGTATAGATTACAACAATAATTACGACATAGTTAAAGTATGTAGAGTTTACTCTATTTCTGCTTGGTAGTTGCTACTGCTAAAATGCCAAAAAAAAACTCTCTCTTAAGTACAAAACGTGAGTACCAGGTGTAAATTTCAATTTAATGAAAACCAGTAATGACAATAACAGTGGTTTTGAATAGTCAATATTAATGTGCAAACAGCAGCAATATTACTTCATAAGGTTGATGTAGGTGTTGTGGCACACTAACAGTTTCATCACGCACAAGCCGATTAAATGAACAGTTGTACACAAGTTGCAAAGTCCTTTATAGTAGAGCGGCACAAGGACAATAATTGGCAAATGTAAGCACTTCGTGCTAAAAGCATCAAACTTGAAGGTATGTTGAAGAATGTTGCCAAAATCGTTTCTGATGTACAACCACCTTGAGGGCCGCCTTCTTGGAAAAATAGCGGCCATTTTGTTGCATTTTTTGGATGTAACTCCTTATACCACGCGCCAAGGCTGTTTGCCGTGACGCATGTACCACGTAACTGGGCTAGTCCACTCAGACATCCAAAGTTCTGCTATTCTTGTTCCTCGGTGGCTAACTCGTGATGACATCATGGTAAACAGCCGTGGCTCGTGGTATAACTCAATAAATCAAAAGCATAATGTCACGCGAAAACGTTCAGCACACAATTCTGGACCACAAAGATGATGTACATCTTTTAGGTAAAAGCAACCAATGAACCTCAAAATCGTATTTCAAGTTAATCCCCTTAATTTGCACGAGCGCTATATTGTTCAATTGTTTGTTATAGTGACCTTCGGTTTCAAAGTGCTCTTGCGAGCTTTCTAATAGTCCGAAATGGACATGCTTAGGATATTCCGAAAGGTGGGGATCTATTCTTTCCATCAATCCTAGCCGAAATTATTAAGCTTAGTTAGGGACTGTCCTATACCTATTTAAAGGTGAAATGGTAATGGCATAGCGGCAAAAGTGTATGGGCGATTTTCGTTCCAAAATGCTTTTGCGAGCTTTCCAATGGCCTGAAATGGACGCTTAGGATATTCTGAAAGGTGGCGATCTATTCTTTCTGATAAACGAAGCAAGCAGTCTGCTTTAAAGACTGGCCTTATGAGGATACACGATAACACTAATCTGAGAAAGATAAAAAAAAAAAAGGACCACTGCCCTGACTGGGGCGGATTCTGGATACAGGCGCCAGCCGATCTATCCATCAATCCTAACTGAAATTGTCTAGCTTAGATAGGAACCGTCCTACACCTGTTTAAAAGTGAAGTGGTAATAGCAGAGTGGCGAAAGCGTATGGTGATTTTCGTTTTCAAAGTGCTCTTGCGAACTTTCTAACAGCCTGAAGTGGGCATGCTTAGGATATTCTGAAAGGTCAGAACCCATTTTTTCCACGAATCCTAATCTAAATTGTTCAGATTACAATAGGGACCTCCTAAGCCCATTTAAAGATGTAGCTGTATTTGGTGTAGCTGCTAGTTTCAATTTCCAAGTGCCATTGTAATGCTCATATTTGTTTTTGTGTCTTAAGCTAAACAATTTTCGGTTAGTATTGGAGGAAAGAATAGCCCCCACCTTTCAAAAACTCTTAAGCATGTCCATCGGGCTATTAGACAACTCGCAAGACCACTTTGAATTAGAAAATCACCATATGCTTTTGCCACTATGCCATTACCTCTTCTTCACCTTTAAATGAGTTTAGTATGGTTCCTATCTAAGTTAAACAATTTCAGTTAGGATTGATAGAAAGAATTGGTCCCCACCTTTTATAAAATCCTAGGCATGTCCACTTCGGGGTATTAGAAAGCTCGCGGGAGCGCTTTGAAACCGAAGGTCACTATACCAACCAATTTAACAGTGGAGCGCTCGTGCAAATTAAGGGGGGTAAACTTGAAATGCAGTTTTGAAGTTCAGTGGTTGCTTTAACCTAAAAGATGTATATCACCTTTCTTGTCCAGAATTGTCTGCTGAACGTTTTTGCTTCACATTATGCTTTTGATTTGTTGACGGTGAAGGAGTTATAGACCAAAAACACGAAAATGGCCGCCATTTTTCCAAAATGGTGGCCCTCAAGGTGGTTCTACATCAGTAAGAGGGGACTTGATCTTTACCTTTAAGTGCTTACGTGATTCAAGCAATATCGCAGCAACCTGGTTCACACTCAGTGAGGGCCAACCCACTAGGAACAACGGGAAAAAGCTTTTCCAACGGTGATGTAACTCGCGGGTGCGCCAACTCTCCCTACCATTCCGGATTTGTTCCCTATGGAACAGACTCCCTGCTGATGTTGTACAGGCACCTTCTGTCCTGTGCTTCAAAAGACGCCTAGACGCCTACTTGCCTGGTGTCTTAGACCCGTACCACTACAAGAACTGGTACACTCCCCAACGCCAAAAGCTATTGAGCTTCCTGATTCAAGTTCAAGTAAATGATCTTAGTGACATTCTTAAACATATCCCCGAGTTTGATGCTGTTAACACGAAGTGCAGTGCATACATTTGCCCCTAGGCTGCTCTGCTGTTAGTTCTACCTTCGATTTAAGGGTTTGAACGTTTCCATTAATTTTCCTACTTTGATTGTTCCTAGTTGATTGCGTATTTTATTATGGTTCAGGCCAAAAAAGTATTAGATCTACATTCCATTACTGCAGAAGATTCAACAGTAGTGTATTTTTTTTTGGGTTGTTTTGTACTCTTCTATCAACAGTTTTGTGTCATCCTGGTCCGTGATCATATCAGGTGAATTTCAATTTTAATCAAGCGATTATAATCGTGATTATAATGAAGGATTATAGGCTAATCACTTGATTATAACCGTACCAACCCTGATTCAGGGTTGGAAATAATCATGATTAATTTTAAAATAAGCGAATTATTTTGAATCAGATTTTAATAATATGTAAAATTACAACAATAATTATTTCGTAGCTAAATGTTGCTCTTGCTTGGCAGTTGCTACTGTCAAAATGCCATTACCTACGTATTAAAAGTTTAAAACGTGATTACCACATGTAAATTTCAATGTTAACATGCATACCACAGTAACTATCATTACAGTAATAATACTTAAGTCACTGTTGATTTCGTGGTACAACGGCACATTCCTCGCACATGAGCTGATTAAATGAACACAATCGCATCAGCTACAGTTGCTGCGTAGAAGTACATAAGGTTTTTTTCCTTGATTTAAAGGTTTGAAAGTTGCCATTAATTTCCTAATGAAATTGTTCCTAATCAATTGCATGTTTTTGAATGGAGCAGGCCAAAAAAAGTCGAAGACATACATTCCTGACTGTAAGATTCAACAGCAGTGTATTTTATTTTCGGTTGTCTAATGGCCACGGAGGATTAACACGATTCCCACCGCTGTACGCCACCTCGCCACCACTAAATGAGTTGGTGTCAACAGTTTTGTGTCAACCTGGTCCTTGATTATAATCAGGTGAATTTCAATTTTAATCAGCCATTCACAACACTAGTGACAATGAAACACTTAGGGCTTGAATTTCGTTTTCGGCATGGCATACTTTCCAATCATACCATGAATGACTACGTTTGGAAGTGTCATTACGCTATTAATTAATAATTCAATGAACTCGGACACACAAGCATGCTTACGGTTTGTAGGACTTTGTTCTACCGTCCTTCACTCGATGCGCATTGACTGGATTGGTGATGACGTCGCAGCTGGGCGAAGAGGAAGCGAACCAGCAGACGCGTTCGCTTCACAAGTGTGTCGAACTGGCAAGCGAACCTAGCGAACTAACGGCCAAAAAACGACGAGGGAAAATGGAAGCATCCCTCAAAGGGGTGAACAGTCAAACGAGTGATGACAAACTTGAGGTAAAACATCATCACATGACCAACCAAAACAGCATTTCCAGTAACACAGGATGCCATACTGTATTTCGCGGCAGCCCGTCCCGCAAAATCATCCAAATAAAAGTCATTACGGTCCATTGAGAGGGATGCAGGCACCGGAGCATTACCCATAATACTACCAACGAGCCCAAAGAACAGACCAGAGACAGCTCATTAGTCTGTTACGTACGCCATGCAAAAAGGATTTATGTGCAGCATCCGAACAGGCAATCCCTACATTTATCACCCAACAACAAACAAGGACCGGTGTTAGTGGTAACGTATGTAACCCTTCCGTCCTCCTAGCCCCTACTGGGTGCAGAATGCTTTATTTATTTATTTATTATTTATAACAGACACCAATCACGGAGTATTTTGGCCGAGTACGAGTTTTCATCAGTTTCCAAAGGTCTGAAGTCATTTTAAAGCAGACAGCACAGCATATACGACCATTCTGGTCGAATGCTCAAAACAAATGTGGGGATGAGTGGCAGCTGCATGCTGAGAGTGAGCATGCACGCCACTCGGTGGTGAGCTATGGAAGCCTCTCAAAGTGAAATTTAAGGGACCGTTCATTATTT
>JAHWFP010155179.1:10382-28042 GCA_023313725.1 Lithobius niger | reverse complement strand
CAATCATGTTTTGCAAAACAACTGTATGTAATATGTATGGTAAACATATTTAAAAATACAAACCTGTTAATTTAAATTGCCCTACATTTTCTTCGCTTTGGTCCTGCTCATCGGTTTTATTTTAATTTTCATTTTCAGAGGGGCTTTCTACTCCATTCCAACCAACCTTCCAGGGCTCCGAGTCATTTCCATTAATAATAACATGTGCTATTCCAATAATTTGTAAGTATTCTTCCCTGATACCAGTTTACGTAAAGCTGATATTGAACCTCGACATTATAAATTGTCGTTGTTTAGTATTGGTTTGACCTGAATTTATATTTAATAAATACAGATATATGCGGTAATGCCCAAGACCGGACTGGCAGTCCAGGGGCACAAATGCTATTTAATAAATACGGATGCAAACGTATTTACGTTGCCTTTTGGACTTATATGTCAGACTGCCTCAGCGAGGAATCGAACCCGGGACCCTTGAAATCAAAGGCCAAGGTCTTACCGCTGAGCCGTACTGACACGGCCAAACACATACTGACTTATGGCTCAGTGGTAAGACCTTGGCCTTTGATTTCAAGGGTCCCGGGTTCCATTCCCCGCTGAGGCAGTCTGACATATAAGTCCAAAAGGCAACGTAAATAGGTTTGCATCCGTATTTATTAAACCAATCTCGAGCCCATTGGCTCTTCGTCCCGTATAACAAATGCCATGACGTTAAAAAGGCCCCCAACGCATTATTTTTACCCGGGGAGAGGGGACGAACAAAATGAAAATGTGACTATCATATTTTCAATCCCTCCCCTTTCAAAACCCCGTCAAAATCTTAAATTCCCCATTCAAGATCCAGAAATATTGTCGCCCTCACCAGAAGTTGAGGCGTTTTTACAAATTTTGATTGCTGAAAGTCTAATTTTCGAGGTTCAAAATTGAATATTTCCTCCCTTTCCTTTTTCCTTCCTCGTGGCAACAAATATGACCAGGCCCTAAGCTGGTCTTTATAGTCCAGTCATTTAAAGACAGCTATGAAATGACTGAATTTTAAGTGCAACCAAGAAACTACGAGAAAAAATTTATCTGCTACAGAAATTTCACTTGTAACTATACATTTTACGAATCTACAGGAAGATCCATGTGCCATTGGCACCCTGGTACTATGGCCAGTCCGGGCCCGGTAATGTCCAAAGAAGCTAGTGCCAATAAATCTCACGGTATTAAAAAAACTGAAATCATCCGTGCCTGATTGATAATAGTGAGTTTTCAATAATAGAAAAGTTCAACTGCGTAAATCACCCTGTTTACCACTGAGCTGCTTATTCAAATCTACAAATTCTGAAGTGTGCAGGCTGTAGGTGGAAACACAGTCTTAGGCCTGCGTAAAATTCAGCTTATCTACCCCTTTTTATCAAAGATCTTAACCTAAATTTAATAGCAACTCATACGTGGGCTTCAATTCGAACCTTTTCAGATCGAGGAGAGTAGCATGATCTACTTATTTGCTTAAAACAGTGCGTGATCCGTTTCGCGTAACCATATGCAATCATAAAGCAGAATACTCAAGCTAGAACTGTAAGCATGTACGTAATTTTAACGGTACAAGTAATATTGACTCAACATTACTTTGTATAACTATGGAGACCTCAGTAATTTAAATCCACTGACGTTCTTAATGTTCTTGCGATATCCAGACTCTGTCAGAGTTAGCAGAGTGAAAGTCTACGAGTTGTTTTCCTCCACGGACTTAATATGATGTGTCTATATCAGTATTTTTTTTCTCTTCTTACTAATCCATGAACACTCACTAA
Organism: Lithobius niger; assembly: GCA_023313725.1. Lineage (NCBI taxonomy): Eukaryota > Metazoa > Arthropoda > Chilopoda > Lithobiomorpha > Lithobiidae > Lithobius > Lithobius niger. The sequence goes on along the minus strand of JAHWFP010155179.1, from coordinate 26,243 downwards.
AACCTCCTATTTTAGGCTTTAATATGTAACCACTTTTCAGCCACCGGGCAACTAATCCATGGAACAGAGAAATGATAATGTAGCTAAGTGACCAATAAACTTTAATTCTGTTTTCAAAGTTAGTTGAAAGAACAAAACTGTATTGGACATGATGTATTACTATAGGTTTTTTTTTCTATAGTTTACATTACAGAAAGGTTTACTTGCATTTTTTGATGTTGCAGTTGGCTCCTGATTCATGCAACTGATCCGTTAGATCAACTAGCATTCTTGATAATCAATTAACTAATGATAAATAATCAATGGAATATAAAAGTGACAACGTATAGCTAAGTGACCGACACACTTTTTTTCTGTCCTCAAAGTTAGTTGCTAGAACTTAACTATTTTGGACATAATGTATTCCCATGGGTTTATTTTCAATAGTTTGTATTCAAGAAAGGTTTACTTGTATTCTTTGATGTTGCAGTTGGCTCCTGATTAATGCAACTGATCCGTTCGATCAACTAGCGTTCTTAATCAATGAATTAACAGCTTCAGAAGCCAAAAATGAGAAGGTAAAGAAATACGTATGTTTAGTGATTGATTGTACTTTAAAAATTATAATGTATACAATTGCGGTTGATGTTATTTTCCACAGGGTGGCAATTAAACCGTACCAAATTGTTTCTAGGTCGTCTTGTTAATTTAAAGGCTTGGTTTGCAATTTTTAAAATGTTAGCATAGCGGATGCAACTGCGTGTATGTGTCTGTTTATGGTGAATTTGTTGAACTAGTGGCGTGAAAATTCGTCAGAAACTTCAGGTGGACCCTGTTCAGTTCCTGTTTGGTCAAATAACAGATTAGAAAACAAAAACGAGCTCATTTGATGTTTAAGGTAAGGTTTAACTGATCTGAATTAGTCAAAACAGCAAAGTAACAACAAATAAACTTTCCTGTAAGGTTTCACAGACCGCAGTGTCCCTGTACTGTTTAGTCCACGTGAAGCCTTACTGCTGTTTTAACAGTTTTTACTTTAGAACACGAAATGTCTGATTGCTTCATTCTACTTGGCTAAAGGACTTGGCTGAAAAATCGTAAAAACCGTACTTTTAGTGTGCTTAGTACAGACCTACAGATTAACTAATTCAGGGTTCGTGCGACTCCTTGAAATCCTGGAAATATCGTTGAAAATAAAAATGAAATACCAGTCCTGAAATCTTGAATATGAAATTTTAAAAACCGGTGTACGTATCAATAGGATGAACGGAAAGGAGACGACCAGATTAGAATAGTCATGAAAAACGTAGCCCCGAAAGTAGGCGAGTGTGTAGCTTATATTATGCACTATATAATTCTTACAACAATTTTGAAAGTTGGGATATGGTTTTGATTTTATTTACGTATCTGATGGTTGAATACAGCAGTAAGGTTTTACGTGGACTAAACAGTACAGGGACACTGCGGTAGGTGAAACCTTACAGGAAAGTTTATTTTTGATACTTTGCTGTTTTGACTTCGGATCAGTTAAACCTTACCTTAAACATCAAACGAGCTAGTTTTTGTTTTCTAATTCGTGACACTTTGACATACCAGGCTGGTTGTCTGCACTCGTTGCAAATGTACTAAATTTCGCTCGCTGCGCTCGAACATTCAGTGCAAGTCCGTATTTGTTATAGATACGTCAAGCCAAATGGGCAACAGACACTTAGCTTTAACACGGGAGAATGACATTATACGATCATAATAAGGATAATGCTTTCTCTTCACGCACGGGTAAATTGTTAGCTCACCAGCATTGTTAGCATTTGGTTACGCTTTCCGTCTGGCGTTTGCTTATTAGCAATGTTGCATAAACACAATGTGTAAAACAATGTAAGACGGATCGTTCTGGGCCCCATAACTCCGGAACGAGACGACCAATTGGAATTTCTGTTTCTATAAAGGGCACACCTCTCGAAGTAGATCTTTCAAATGAGCAACAACTACGTGCGGACCTACTTTTTACCTATAGGATTGTCTACTGGTTCCTGTCCGTCGATTTACCCTTTTTCGAACTTGATTCGTACAAGGCCACACACGGGCATTCCTTTAAGTTGGTGGTCCAGCCGGCTCGTACCGAGTGTCGAAGAAGTTTTTTCTCGTGTAGGGTCACAATGGTCTGGAACTCCCTTCCCGAGAATGTCGTCTCGGCTCGTTGCCCTAAAAACTTTAAGAACTTACTTAAGGGCCTGCAATCTGCAAATTTTCCTTAAGCGCATGGTCTACCGCTGACTTAGTTTAACCACGAGACCAGTGTAACTGGCACCTGCCCAAGTTGATTGTTGAAGGGAAAAATAAAATGTGCTAAGTTGTGCAGCGTTGTTTGTAGTTTGTAGTTTATATGAATTATGGTTGTATTTAATTTTGCTGTGCGTACGGCTGCGAGCCAAGGCTCTTATTCAATGAATGAAAGAATCCATGTTTCAGCTTAACGCATAGAGATTTAAACCAAACTAAGCTACGTTGTTAATTTCTAAATTGGCAGCTGGAAACGATAGAATGGCGTATTTATTTCGCAGATGCAGGCTTTCAGAGCTGAGTTGAATTGTTTCAAAGTGGCCAGCAACAATCGACTGCATGCATAAACCTTTGTAGTGCGACGCCATAGCCGTAAAAAAGGTACACGGATTACAAACAAAAACGTCAAGTGTGCCATAAGAAAGGGGGATATATGATTGAAATTTCACTTTGCTTGTTAAAATGTACACGGATAAAAATTGATGATTTTTAATGGAAATAATCAAATGTACAATTGAGAAAATTGCATCTGTTTAAGTGCTGTTGTGCTTTATCAACCATATGTTTTACGTAAAGCACAACTGCACTTAAACAGATGCAATTTTCTCAATTGTACATTTGATAATTCCAAATAAAAATCATCAATTTTTATCCGTGTACATTTTAACAAGTAAAGTGAAACTTCAGTCATATAACCCCCTTGTTTACGGCACACTTGACGTTTTTGTTTGTAATTATTATAAGTATATAATTGTAACTTACGGTAGACTTCCAACAGAATATTTTCCATTCAAGGCAAACGAATTAACAGTAGAAAGGGAGGGTCGCCAGGCTGTCACTTAAGTGCTCTTGTCTACAAAATGATTTCCAGCGTCAATTTTTTTGTTTTGTGTTTAAATTGTTTTTTTTTTAAATTCTGGATGCCTTCAATAAATGTTATGAATTAAAATTAAACAAGGAAATTCGGACAAATAAAAAAACCAGTAGTTACGCAATAAACAAGCTTTTATTTTCGAGTATGATGATTATTTAATTTAATTTGTCTTTCTACAGAGCGTTGTATGTCCCATATTAGTTTCTAGCTTATTTATCAAATGAGACTTTAATTAATGGACTCTTTCTTCACTGTTCAATTCTTTAAGTCTTTTTCTGTTTAATTCTCATAACTTCAACCTCCTCAGTAGTTGCATTGACACATAATTTTACAGCGCTCAAAAGTATCACGAAAATTATTAATTTTAGTTATTTTACAATATTGACTGTTAAGCAGTACAGTGAGTGTAATAAGTAAGATATGTGGGGAGATTTATACAATACAACTTTCCTAATAGCGACATATTTACAGGTAGTACTACTCTTACACATACCACCCGGACACGATGACTGCTTGCGAGTTTGGAGTTCTAATTTCTACGATATTGTGAACAGGTGCGTGACAACACCATAGTGTATAGGTACCATGGCCATGGCTGGGAGTTGTTTAAAGGGCAATTACATCCATTTTGACATGCATGTTTGAATTTTGGATTACTTACCCTATAACTAAACACAAGAATTGCGGTAAGAATACGTTACGTACGTCCGATATAACAATTTAATTACTGCATCACCAAAACACGACACGGAGGTGGCCATTGTTTTGCTGGAACGCGCAGAAATTAATGCCGACAGACGGATGTCTACGATTTCGACTCGCAGCCGATTGAGATAGCTGTATTGACTGTGAGGAGCTCAAGCGTCTGTCGGCCTTAGCTGGCCCACTACACTGCCGGCCAGCTAAGGCCGTCAGATGCTTGAGCTCCTCACAGTGAATGCAGCTATCTTAATTCGGCTGCGAGTCGAAATCGAAAAGTGACATCTGTCGGCATTAATTTCTGCGCGTTCCAGCAAAACAATGGCGATCTCCGTGTCGTGTTTTGGTGATGCAGTAATTCAATTGTTATATTGGACGTAAGTAACGTATTCTTACCGCAATTTTTGTGTTTAGTTATTGTGTAAGTGATCCAAAAGTCAAACATGCATGTCAAAATGGATGTAATTGACCTTTAAACCTCCAACGTGTGCAGTGCATGTACATGGCCTGAACGGAGCATGTTCTGACTAAATATTGCTGAATAACATTGCTGACATCATCATGTTACAATTTAATTTAATTTAATTTAATTTTTTCCTATAACAATTTACATAGTAGTCGTATGCAAATTATATGATTAACTCAGTGTATACCAGTATGCACGTAATTGTTTAATTAGTACGGATAATAATTAATGCTAACCTTGATTAAACCATGCGCAATGGCTGTTTGCCGTGACGTCACCATGAGTTAGTCAATGACGAACGAGAACAACGGCTGTTTGGCCGTCTGATTGGACTAGCCCAGTCGCGTGATGTGCACGTCACAGCAAACAGCCATGGCGCGTCGTATATAGGTCTTATAAATACCAACCAGGCAGAGCTAGGATTACAGCGATGCAAAAGAGGTTCAGGTCCAGTGCTCCACGATTTTATTTTGAGACCCCCCAGTAGGTGAAACAAGTGCTGTAAGCCGACTTCAAAATATCGGTTCTATTATTAAAAAAAAGCTATTTCGAATAAATGAACTTGAATGCAGGGGCCTACACACTTTCAAAAACTGCAACTAAACTTTACCTCAAGAAATACCTGATCAAGGACTAAACCCAATACACGGTTACTTGTTAAAGTAGTACGATTTCTGGAAAGTGATTGTTGTAGACTGCCAATGTGCTATAATTTCATAGGCCTAAGTGACAAACTCGGAAACCGAGGCTCTTGTGCGCCCTTCCCCTTGGGGGATCAGGGTTGCTCTCTGATTAGCACGACCAATGCATTTGCCAAGGGCCCTAGTTTTAACCTGCCGAAGGCCCACTTCTATGAAATACGTGAAGAGAAGGGCCCCAGAAATGCACTCTTGCCTGTGTTGATTGTGTCATGTAAAATATCCTAGGTTACCTAGGTTAAATACCTAGGTTTCCTAGGTCCTAGGTTAAAATTTCAAAGCCAAATTGTCCCTCTCCTTCCCGAGAAAAACGTAGCATTTGAAAAGGGGGTCAATCCGACTACGAATGTGTGCATGCCGTTCTTTTTCTTCTTTCTCCAAAAGAGCGTGGGCACAATTTTTGCGACCTGAATGTGTTGCTCTAGAACTAGCTGGACCTTGAGAAAGAAGACCAGGCATCTACGAAATGTCAGCTGTATTGTGAGTGTACTGATGAGACACAGCTATCGGGCTTATTTTGCTGTGGTGGGTTAGCTGATGTTGAAGCTTTTGAGAGCAGAGATAAGATAATGTTAAAATTAAATAAAAAAATACAACTGGTGATAAAAAAAAATACCAAATAACTAAAATCTACGTTAAACAATGTTAAAGCTGGAGTCCTTAGTGGACCCTCAAGACATCACCTAGAGCGTTGAAATCTTTTGTGCGTGCTAGTGATGCTAATAGGCAACTTCTCCACCCCAAGGTTAATGAAAATTCCAACTCAGCAGGTACACAATAATGTGTGCGTGTAGTGCACAGCGTTTCCAGAACGTAGACATTCTTTACAGAATCATTAAAAAAAGTAGCTGTACCCGCGCAGATCATCTGCGCATGTGCGAGCGAAATACTATACTGAGCAGAATGAATTGAAAAGGTCCTCGTGTTCCCGCGCAACCCTCCCACGCCCCCATTGTGTGGTTTGCGCCCCTTTGCTGGGCGTCAGCGGTATTTTGGGGCTAATGATCTGCGCAGGCGTCAGCAAAATACTATACTGAGAAGCATGGCATAAAGAGGCCCCCGACGCTCCCCTGTTCCCCCGCACCCCTTGCCATTCCCCCGGTCCCCCTGCCCTAGTTACCCCCTCCCAGAACTTCCTCATTGGGTGATTTGTCCAACCCCCACCCCTCCCCTGGGGTCCCGGGGTATTTGGTCTTCTTAAAAAAGTAAATAGCACTTCTCAGTATAGCTGCGTTGCCTGTTTCACTGTCTTGATACCAACGCGATAAGCCCGCAACAACGATCGCGCAGGCAGTGATTGTTACTCAACCAACTTTGAAATTACTCAATTCGGCTCTATAGCCAGCGTTAATGAAGCTTTTAATTTCCTAATTGTTAGGCTTCTACATTGTTAGCGGCGTCGTAATTTTATTCTCGTAACAGAAATAAGTATTGTAAGCATTGTTTGGCTTCTACATTGTTAGCGTCTTATTCCCCTTCTTTAAGGCAAATAAGTATATAGATAGATGGCAGTCTCACGTATTAAATTTGCTGAACTTCAATAATTTTTTTCCCTCTAGATTTGAGAGTACGATCGTCGGCCAGTTCTCCGGACACACTCACTGGGACAACTTTATGGTTTACTACGATCGAAAGACTGGCCGTCCAACTAACGTAATGTATGTCAGTCCAGCTGCCACAACTTACGACACTTTAAATCTAGGATACCGAGCAGTGATTATGGATGGGCGGCCTAACGGCACATACGTAAGTCAAAAAAATTATAACCATGACACATCTTCTGAAGTACTCTCTGAAAACACGTTCTGACAGTGCACATCTGTGTATACCAGCACAGCCAACACACGAGTTGTGTACTAGCAGTACACAGTTGGTGTAGCGACGGAATACATTCTTGTGTACAAAGCATGTGCACTGCCGCTACACAAACTGTGTACCGCTAGTACACAATTCGGTGTGTTGGCTGTGCTGGTGCGCACGGATATATATGTACTGTCAGAACACAGTGTCTTTTAGAGAGTAGGTTGTACCAAAATCTACGTAGCATGTATATATTTGAAGCAGTTAACATTCAAATTTTACCCATGCCTGCCTAGAGTTTAGGCAAGATTACTATTTGCATGTTTTCAAAAGGTTTGTCTTTCCTGGATTCAGTGTTGGGTTTCCTCTTTAAAAAAGAAGAAAGCCTACTAAAATTGCACTAATAAACACAATGGTCGCACCACATTTAGGGATTCAATTCATCCCGTTGTCAAGTCCTCAAAAAGTGAGGGAAAAAATCACATGTCAAACTCTAGGAACACTATAATTAAAAAGGTTTAAAAAGGAAAATTTAAAACATGCAGGCGAATGTTTAGCAACCTGGCCAGAACAGGTAGCAAAAAACAAGATCCCCGACCTCTCACCTGCAAATGCTGGTTCGAAGTGCAGGTTTTCAGGTTTGCAGGTGAGAGGTCGGGGTCTTGTTTTGGCTACCTGTTTTGGCCAGTTTGCTAAACATTCGCCTCTCTGTTTTAAATTTTACTTTTTAACCTTTTTAATTATAGTGTTCTTCGACTTTGACGTGTGATTTTTCTTCAAAGCACTTACAGCACTTGTGTTTTTAAAGCATGTGACAACGGGAAGACCATAGTGTATATTTGTGCAATTTTAGTAGGCTTTATTTTTTTTTTAATCCTCTTATTGCTTCCAGGTAAGATATTCGGTTTCTCTTAGTTGGAAATAAAGTTTTGTTCGAATAACTGTTTTTTAACTGTCAAAGTAATTCTTGTATTTATGGCTTAAAAGCACGAACGTCCACGCTAAAAGGATTTGAAACTTGTTTTAAACGCAGTCCCATCACACTGATTTCTGTAAACTGAACGACGAAACCGGAGTATTTAGTGACTACATATTTTTTGTGTTTCTTTAACAGGCTATTTTGGATATAGTAACACACATGCTGCCCATGCCAGATTCGAATGCCAACAATTTTCCTAACTTTCAGAGGCTCTACTCGTCGAAAGTAAGTATTAGGTAGAAGCAGACAGCAAAACTAGCACGTACGAGCTTGGATCTTTGTCGATGCAACTTTAGACGGGTATTGGGTTCACCTGGCATAAGAAGGGCGCTGGAACGTTCATATAGACAGCATACTATTAACACTTGAGGTTTTACTCTGTTTGCTTGATAAACCATAGAAGTTTTATGCTGAGAATGTACCGTCATAATTTTATAAAGAAAATTAACCAAGGATAAGCCAATAAACGGCAGCCACCAGCCAATCACACTTCCTTCACAACGAATAAATGACCGCATGGTATTTTATCAGAATAAACTGTCAGCCTCACCCATGCATCCTGGTATTTACTATCGACTCGTCTGGTATCCTGGCTTCCACCGCATAACGAAAGTATGAAAGGACTGCATTTGGCAGGCCTAAACCAATTTCTAAACGTAATATACGACGTATCTGATATCCAAGTGACACACTATTTGAGTTCTTAGCGATGTGCACTTAATATTTGGTTGCCATGGTGATAGAAGACCAGCGATAACCCACGTGCCTTAGGCCTATCACCGATGAAGCGTAGCTGTAAACGCAGCCCCCAATACGTAAATATTACGTGGTTCTTGAATTAACAGGAAATAGTACAAAATAAATTATAATAAATGTCGTAAAACTTAGTATTGTTACGGATCATGTTATGTTTTAAATCTAAGAAACAACATTTTCGTTAAAAATTAAAAAAAAAAAAACTTATTTACTTTGGTTGAAGCGCTCTGACAAGCTTTGTCTGTTTTAACGGCGAGTTACCTTCGATTTCAGTAAGTTTGTGGTGGATCGTTGGGGGAAACAAAACTACTTTATTCAAGGAAGAGGTGGCATAAAATACCATTTCTATATACACTAAACGAACCAGTGAGCGCATCTGGCAACATTTGTACACTTTCATCATTTCGTGGACACAGGAATTGTGAATTCAAGCGAGAAACCACTGCCGTATTATGCAGGTTGATGTGATGTTTAAAAGAGACGGTATATTCTCGTTTCAAATGCAACTAAAACATAGTTTAAGTATCGATACATTTTCTCAACCACTCGTTACATTCCCAAGCTGATAAAAACACCTCGCGGACGCGCTCAGTATTTTTTGAACTTCGGCATGTAACTCTTGGTTGAGAAAATTTATCGATAAAAAAACTACGCTTTCGTGATATTACTACTGAGATACAACTTAAACACGATAAGAAAAGTCTTTCTGCATAATTCATAAATTGCCGAATGGGTTGCTTCAATTGGTTGATGCGGCATGGTAGGTTTAGATAATAGAGTAAAAAATGAAAATATTCCGATAAACCTCCATGTCAACTACTAAGGTTATTCGGAACAGAGATAGACAATTTGCCCGGGTATTCCTACGATCTATTATACGTCACAAGCGAAATGAGGAAGGTACTTAATCAATTTTGTATCTGAAGAATAGGGGTGCGAGGATTGAACGAGCAAATCACGCGATTGCCATACATTGTAAACTATTCCTAATGTTTTAAGCGTTCTAGTTTTTTTAAAATTTATAATGAATAGCGGGAATTCTAAGCAATGTGAGGATCGAATTCTACAGCTTTGGCTGTCCTTGTTTCTTATGGTGTTTCTTAAGGAATGAATCAAGAATTACGAAGCATCGGCCAGTAATTTAAATATATGGAACCTATTAAATAAATCCAAAGGATTTAGTGAAGGACGACACGGCTAGTTAAATTTCATTTATTAGTCAAGCGAAGAGAAATGAAGCTTGTTACTAAACATGATTCGGCGCAACAATGGGGTTGTGTAACTCAATTGTATGTAACTTAATTGTATTGTGTAACTTAATTATATGATCTTGCGAAATACAAAGGGTTTCAAAGGGTTTAACGAGCGTTAACCACTCCTGTTCATCTGCCCGAAGCCTTAAGGCCCTATGTCTGCAACAGCTAGATTCCCAAGCGGTCACCCACCCAAGTATCAATCCATCCCAATGCTGCCTAACTTCGGGGATCTGACGAGAACCGGCGTTTCCAGCACTGCAAGGCCGCTTGCGAAGTACACTAGAAGTGCAACAATATGGTAAAATATGTCATCAGTGCACTGAATCTTTCATTTGCACAGCCAACTTACTTGGAATCGTTCCGCTCCAATCCAAACGTTTCTGCTGGTATTTTGGCCGTAACCTTGCTCGAAAAATCTTTATGAATTTTTTTCCTATTAGAACATTTTACTTCTCATAACCGTTTGATGTTTTAATAGTTTGTAGAATACCTGAATGAAACCTTTTCATTGATCATTTCGTTTCAGTGCAGTTTTCGATTTTATCATGTGTGATTAATTTTTTCCACCCGTCTTTATTAACAGGAAGCATACGACATGGAATCTTTACAACCAGCTGAATGGAACAACGTGATTAAGAAGCTCGAGACTAACGACACGTATTGGGAAAGATTTTACGCGTAAGTGAAAAAGATGAATGCATCAATGAGAAAGTTGCGCTTAATAGTAAATATAGTAAAATTCCAGGAATTACCTCTTAAAAATTAAGAAATTTTTTGTATAATTATGGAAATAGTCCTTTTTTAAGGGTCAAATTCCGGCATTAATAATGTAATGAATTATTGATTTTACTTTATTACTTACTAATTATTATTATTTTTTTATTGATTATTATTTCGCTATTATTAATTATCTTAACTATTCAACAAAATCTTTAGTAGTTAAAATCCTGAAACAGCTGCTTGAAAGAACAGCACTTGTCGGAGACCAAGTTATACGTGTATGGGCTCTGCGTCTACGTAACCCATTTCTCTGCAACTAATGGCAACTAAAATATTCCTGTGCTCTGAATAAAGCAAGTAATCTACCCTAATTATTATGGCACATAGGACATACGCAAATATCTTAAATCGTACAGCCTTTCAACCTAACCGAACCTCAAGAGGTAGCCCATATAAAAAAATAGCCAATTCCGATAAAACGTCTAAACTTCAAAGGAGAAATGACAGTTTTGTGTTTTCTGCCAAAAATGCGGTCTTATCTTTCTTCCATCATCAAGTCATGAAAGTCTTTTTCTTGCTGACGGTATTTAGCTTTTACAGAGTTTTGCACAGCCAAACCCATTATCATGTGCGACGTTAGAAAACGACTTTCTCATGGGTAAGAATTTAATGCTAGTACCTCTCCAATAAGAAAAGTATAGAGCAGTGACATTTGCCGCCATATTGGCACCAGTATGGGTTTTGGAGGGCATAACTACAAGGTGCACTACATAAAAATGGAGGGAAAAACAACGGAAGAGCGGATTTCTTAGGCTTAAAATAACGTTGTTTTCTCCAAAAACAAAAATCGCGCGTTTTAGGTCATAGAAATCACTCTTCACAGCATCGGCTTCAGTACGACGCCTTTCTGTTTCTCTCTGCAGTGCCCCTTACAGCTAACTCGTTAAGGCTCCACCATAGAGTTGTACACAATAATACTACGTCCTATCACTGCTCTATAGTAGGCCTCTTAATTCACCACCAGCGAGCTGCGGTATGTGTAAATTAGATTTATAAGTATATGTTACTAAACTATGGGCGAACTCAGTTTTAACAATAATTCTCATCTCTATTGGTTTTATATTCTAACGGCAGCATAATTATGGTTCTAATGTAAATTTAAAAGGTTCCGTCCAATTTGTACTGTTCCAGGAAGTGGAACAATTTTCTATATAATGCAGATTATTAGAACGTTTAAGTGCAATGAAAAGCAAAACGACATAGTTGCGAAGGCAAAATCGAAGTGACAAAAACACCAACTTAACCTTTAGTCTGCTCTATCTTCCAGACACTTTATTTGTATTTCTCTTAGTTAAAGAGCAAGGGACACTGATTACAAAATTTTCTGCCGATTTAAGGAAATTTTTCGAAGCTAAGTAAAAAATGACAAACTAAAAGTCAACATAAAAAAAAATTCTCTCAGTCTGTCGTGAGATTACAATCAGTGTTCGCCTGCATCAAGAAACACGCTAGTGTGTCGCCCGCCAAGATAAAACGTTAACATCCAGGTAATATATATATGAGCATGGCGACCACTAGACACGTTGTGGTAAAGGCAATTCGGCTCTTTTCAGCCATCTGAGGGTAAATAACAATGTGACAGAAAAGGTTGAAATTTCTTTGATCGGGAGACTTTGGTTGCCTGACAACATAAAATTCACTGTTAGTGACACACCTTAACGTTTTCTTTTTGAAAAAACGACGTGAATAGCGTTGATATTTGCCTAATTACTACTTTCTACTTACTACTAGAAACGCTTTTTTTGTATCACGAAAATAAACTCTTCCATGCGGTGGATAAAGCTGGTTCTCAGCTCATTTTACAGGTATTTCTCTGTAGATGTACCCTTTTCGTATGGACCTTTCTAATTGGTCAAGTGGTTCAGGGGTTAGGGAGCTGCAAACGTCCAAATTGATTGTTTTATATTGTTTTAAACATTGTTATTATGGAACAATGCTAAACTGAACATTAAATAAATCCGTGCGTTTGTAAGGAGATACTTCAGTACTAATAAGAATCCTAATTATTTGAAAAAAAGATGACTGCTGTCCTCAAAATCTAACGAAAGCCAAAAAAAAAATGGGCCAGAAAACTAGATTGGTGTTTCCATCTCATAATTGCTAAGAAAAAAAAATGGATTTCATAAATTTTAACCAAAAATAACTGATATCTACCCCAAACCCAAACTTAAGGCTTTCCACCAAGATTTTCGGCCGTGTGAAGTCGTGATATCAAACACCTAGCTCTTTCGCCAGCCTAATCCCACCAACTAATACTTCAAACATTAAATGAAATAATTGACAATTACGCAGTAAGCAATTTACATGTACAGTATTTCATTTAACCTTCGAACTACTACTCAGTGGGATTAGCTTGACGAAAGAGCTTGGCGTTTGATATCGCGACTTCATGCGGCCGAAAAGCTTGGCGGGATTCCTTAACAAGTTTTGTTTTGGATTGTAACTACTGAATATGAAATAAAGGGGCAACATCCTTCACATGGGTAACCAGGTGTTGCCGAATGAAAGTTGGCAAAAGTTGGTATTTTGCTAGGGTCGTTTTGAAGGAACTTACAGAGTTGAAATTATCTATTTATTTATTAACAATTAGCTTTAGAAAATTTTACACCGTTGATCTCTTACTGTGTTGCCTGGAATAGTGACACAAGTAGTTGAACTGCGCTAACTTAAACAGCTGTAGACACCTTACGGTGAAGAAAAAACAAATTAAAGCGATTAAATGAAGTAAGCTAACGTATTTTCCAATAATTTAAATATTTACGTAAGCTAAAGATTTGTACAGTAAATTAAAAATTTAAAGTAATAGCATGGCGACTATCAGCTAGTGGACTAGTGGAGTGGTTTTACTGTGATAACAGCCTAAATAAGTTTCCACAGTGGGGTCGGAAAGGGACAATATTTAGTATGATAAACCCGAAAATGGATGTGAATAAGTTTTCATTTAATTTTTTGTTTATTTTTATTTATCATTTAATTTTTTGTTTATTTTTATTTATTATTCCTTTTATTAAATTCATTTTACAGTTACTATAGCAGAAACAGCACTTTTTATCCGATGTGTGACGATTCTTGCAGGACTGGCCTGATCTGCCAGTTGAAGTCAGCCAGATCACGTGACGAGACACAATGTCCGATTTATGATTAAAAAGGGCTTGAAATGGTTAGTCAGGACAATGAAAGGATATGTGTTCGCTAATTAGTGATGATACCCGCAATTTTATGTACTGTACTTTCAACAATGGTAATAAATCTCTTGGCTGTGTTACAATGCTGCTTTTGTTTTGGACTCTGTTGTTCTGTTGGTATAGGGCCTTAGGGCTTCGGGCAGATGACCAGGAGTGGTTAACGCTCGTTAACCCTTTAACCCTTTTTTTTAGTGCTTTTAAAAAATAGTGAGTTCAGATTAATTCAAATTCGTGAATATGTAGAGTACAATAGCAAAATAGAACCGTAAATTTAACGAATTGCATTGGGTCAGTGGTATGCAAAATGACGAAGCCAGAGCGGCAAATTTGATGCTTACCCAGCCGAAGGGCAGAAGTACTCAGTAAGGAATGGACACCAATTTTGGATGATGTCTCTTCCGGTTGAGGTGCATTATGTGTAATAAAAATGGCTGCACCCATAAGGGACACAACCAAAAACATGGCAGCGTCCATACAGGACACACCCAAGAAGAGCGGAGTCGGTTTCGCTTTCAACTACTAACGCCTTGATTCGATTTCTAATAAGCATTTTTTTTATAAACATGTAAAACGGACGTCATTGCTGTCTATAGGTTACAAGTCATTTCGCTTATGTTTCTGTTTCGTATTAAGCAGCTTTAACATAAGTTTTATTGTTCAATTTGCACCCTCGGCTACGATTAGCTTATAAGTTGGGCTCCAAAAATTCATTCTTTTCAATATTTTTCCTTTTATTACTTTTTTACTATGTACCGTATATTATATTTACATCCCTGTAACGACCATCTTCTCCTTAATGTGAGCCCGGAAGTCCTTCCGACGCCATATTGGATGATGTCCATCTGGTTGACGGTTGAATGCCATCAATCTACTAAGTATGCATCAGGTATGCATAATCAAATTAAAGCATGGCAAATGCCACTAAGTCACCCTATGTAAAAGCATAATCACAATAAAGTAAAAAAAAATAAAAAAAAAAAATAAAAGGGTACGATACCATCAATTTAAAAGGATAAAAACCACCAATTTCCCCTCTCAGAAGAGACAGAAATGACAGCCGAAATGCACCCACCCAACCTTCGTCTTGGGAAAATCAAGTCGAATGGCAAGGTATATGCAAATTGGGTCACGTGTTTCAGGTTTGATCCATTCGTTGGCGCTATGGGGGGTTGCACAATGTGCCTGGAAAAAGTGTCGAGCTTAAGTGTTTTAATTACAGGAAAATATTCTTTTTGATATTTATTAATTGGCACTAAGTGGTTATGTACAGGTGGTTTATGTGTGTGGATGACAAGCATTTCAAGATTAATACGTGCTCTAGTCTGTTTTTCTTGAAACAAGATTTGAACCTTGTCCAAGGCGGGGGTGTGGCCAGTTGCGTGTTTGTCAGGTGACTTGCCTGTTGCTAGGCAGTGTTGTACTAATGAATTGGATTCGAATTTTAATTTGAAGTTTGATTTGTGGGATGCCATGCGTTCTTTAAGTTTTTGAAGGTATTGTCCTACATATGTAGCAGTACAGGTTGGTTCCGTACAGGGGATTCTATAAACAGTATTGCGTGTGGAAAGCATGTCGTCTGCTTTGTTACTGTTATTATTTGCATGATGCATGGTCAGCTGCTTAATATTTTTGTAGCTGTTTGAAACAAGTCGGATGTTGTTGATGCTAAGTTTCTTCTTAAGGACTTCAGAGATGCCTTTGAAGTAAGGCAGAGCAATGAAATTTGAAGGGGGGAGGGTTTATTTTTTTGGGGGGTCAATGCTTTAGAAATTAATTTGTTGATGTACCCGAGTGGGAACCCATTCTCAACATATTTTTGCAAGATATATTGGAATTCACGCTGCAATAATTCAGCATTAGTATGGTAAAATCCACCCATATTAGTCAGTCGAGAAAGTGTTAGCGACGCGACCAAAGCCTGCTTACCACTGATCTGTCTGTATTCATCCGCGAGATACTAAAACAATGATGCAGAAATAGCATAACAATTCATTCGCGCGATTATTTTTAATGCTAATGATTTCAAATTTTTTAGGCAGTGTCTATAGCATGTCTTTATTGTTAATACACTCATTGTTTAATGCTTAATAGTGTGTGTTATTTCTGCAT
>JAHWFP010155174.1:0-11818 GCA_023313725.1 Lithobius niger | reverse complement strand
GATCCTAATGTCACCACAAGTTTGTGCATTCTACTCCGGATTGTCAGTTTCCCCACTCTCCTCCGAAACGTCCATCTCACCCACATCCTCTGGTCCACGAAGGACGTTGTCCTCCACCGTGTTTTTCTCCATTGGCATTTGAATTGAGGAACCTCCCGGCACTGCAGGGTCCAAGACTTCGATGTTGTCGTGTTATAGGGCGTCCCGGTGGATGTGCTTGGGCTAGTTCCCCATGGATTCTCCATTCAAGGTGGTAAGTCATTGGCATTCCTCATCTTGATGATTTCAGACGTGGGATGGTCTGGTTTACCAAGTTGTAATTTGAAGTTGAGGAGGACTTGTTCCCAATATGCTTGCGACATCGTGCATGAAGCCTTGGTGTAGAAGCCTTTCCTGCCCGCCTCGCCTATCCAGACTTGTGAAGCAATGTGCTGCTGACGAATTATCGGCGTTTGCGTGGATTTTTCCGCCGTCTTTTTTGGTTGAGGTTGGGCCGGTGGACCTTGGCTTCTCTCCTTGGAGTGGCGAGTGTGCTTCTTGCGGTTGCCGCTGCTATTGCGTCCTTTGTCGGCTTCCATGGGGGGGGGGCGGAGCGCCCTGACCGGGGGTGACTGGTTTTCCCTTTCCCGATGGTTTCGCTGATGGTTGCTTCGCCTCGCAGCTGGCCGCCGCTTCTACCTTCTTCCCCTCGGCCTTCTTAGCTGAAGCCGTTGATCCCTTCCTTCCATAACCTGGCGATGGCGACCGTTTCTCTTCCCCATCATCCTTTCCTTTCTTCTCCTTTCCTGCCTTTCTTTCATTCCATCTTGATTTTCACCAAAAATCCTTCTTTTCTGGAGCCTCCTCCTCCTGCCGTGGTCTGCGACGAAATGCTGCCCAGCAAGACTTTCCCGTGTTTTATACCGTCTTGAAAACACGTTTTTCAACGTTCTGCGCATCTCAACTTTGGGGACTTGGCTATGCAAAACCATGCAAATCTGCCCGCAGATTTCTGAAATCCTGGAAGTTAAGCACAATTATTTCTGCTCCGTTACTGATGGCCCATTTTATAAACCGTTCCCGTTATGCTGCTGCTGGTTTGCAACATTTGCTTCACAAGCTAAGGATTGGATTACCAGGTAAGGAAATAACCATCTTATTTTATTAGAGGTACGATGTATATGGAATCTTTTAAAAAAAAAAAGGATTTTGGTTGGTGTTTGAATGAGAAATTGGCTAACGCCTATTTTCACTCAGCCACCTTCCAGTCTACCTTCTTTTCACGGGATTGGGAGAATAAGTCCTATCTTTCAGGCAGGGAATGGAGTGGCTTTCGCCCCCTCCCCCACCCGTCTCCTTTAAACCAGAAGTGAGTGAAATAAAAATACATTTTAATTCTGCATTTGAGCCATTTTCGTGTAAACGAGCCCTTTTCGTTCTCTCCCTTTTCAGTTATTTTTATTACTGCTCCATTACATGTACGCCAATATTTTCTTTTTTTAACTTAAAAAGAGTAAATCTTGTGATTTCTTGGTTTTCGAGCCTAGAACCGACCTAGTTGTGGGTAACACGTGAAAAAATTTTAACCTGTGTTATTAGTTACGTAACCCCCTGCCAATTTGTTTTTTGCAAATTGGAGTGGCGTGGTTTGTCTGGTAACTCTGGTTTGTTTTTCGTACTTTTAGGAATAACCTTGTTCTTTTTTGGTTCAGGGACCTTTGGAAGGGTCACATTCGCCGAAACAAAGAAAGGTTTTAACTGTGCAACACCCAGGGGACCGCTTTCAATTCCCATTGCGATGTCGTGTAGCATGTACGTTTTTTGGGATTTTTGGGCCTAAATTACGTATTGTCCTGTAAATTTTGGAGCCAGGGAGGAAGCTATACCTCGTGCTGCATTTGACAGGAAGTGTGTACGGCGGACTACATAATCTCCCACCTTTAGTGTTGGAGGTTTATGTCGTTTGTCAAAGTAGACTTTTTTCTGTGCTCTAGATGGCTTCATTGACTGCTTAGCCAACTTGTACATCTCAGAAAAATGCTGTACCATCTTCATTTGAACCTCAGTCTGATCCTTGGTTATTGTGGGCAGCGGTCCAGCTGTTAGCTTAGGGAACTCATATCCCCATGGAGCTGCAGGGTTTCGTCCGACGTTCAGTTCACTGGGTGTAACCTTACTAGATTTGGACACAGAACTTTGCATTGCAAATGCAAATTCCTGGAAATTAAGATCCCAATCACAGTGAGGCAGTGAAACAACGTAACATGTGTTTTATTATCTTGTTATGCCTCTCAGTAAGATTAGCCTAAGGGTTGTAAGGGGTTACATAGTGGGTTTTTATATCCCACGAGGTCCACAGGCTACGACATAAATTTGCTATGAAACAAGGTCCATTGTCTGACAGGATACGATCGAACCAGCCCCACCAGAGCACGACCTCCTTCACACATGCGGCGACTTTAGCTTTAGCCGTCCTGAGAGCAAAAAGTTCTGGCCAGGAACTGAACTCATCCAGGACTACGAAGATCCACCGTCGACCTCTTGGTTACTGGCAAGGGACCAATAAGATCCACGGATACCCTCTTCCAGGGAGCACTAGGAGGGTCCATAGTGGTCATGAGTCCAGCAGGTTTTGAAGTGTCAGTTTGCAAGTCTGACACTTCTCACAGCTGTGTACGAACTCCTCTATATCCTTCCTCATGCCAATCCACCCCACCAGCTCCTGCATTATAAACTCCAAAAAGGCCTCCCAGTAGTGAGCTGTGAACTGTAGCAATCACGTTGTGCCATAGCGACACTGGTAAAAACGCCCGAAAACGTGTATTACCTTCAACTACGTCACGAACGTTACGTTGAACATAAGTTCTGCACAAGATGCCCTCACGCAAGCAGAGCCTACCCGGGGTAAGGATGCCTCCGTCCACATCTGAAGTGCTTTCAGATACATTGCCTAGCCTGGCAATATGGCACGATAACCACTTGTCAGCAACCTGCGCCGCACAGATGTTCCAAGCTTGGAAATCTGTTGGGATTCTAATACTTTTACACGTTCCACCTTACAATCTACCATCAGTACGGGGGTTTTGGCTTCGTACTCATACATTCTAGAGATACATTCATCTGCCACCTGGTTTTGAGACGCCTTCTTGTAACGGATTTATAAGTCCATTCCTTGAAGTTCAAGGATCCATCTTGCTAGTCTCCCTGAAGGTTGTTTTAAGGACTTCAAGAACGACAATGCACTGTGATCTGTCTCAATCAAAAATCGACCATTCTGAATGTAAGGCCTAAACTTGCATATGGCAAACATTACGCTTCCCATTTCCAATTCAGACACGCAGTGTTTTTTTCAGCATCCGACAGTACAGTTTTCTTCCTGCAAAAGCTACAGGTACGAGCCCACGTCCTTCGACATGTTGGGAAAGCACTGCTCCAAATCCAGAAATCGAGGCATCTGAAGAAATTTCGAACTTTTATCCTGATCTTGTAATCCCAAAACACAGCCTGACAAGCTTTTAGTTGCTGTACTACTTACTGAGTGTGTTTTGTTCCACTCCCAGACTGCACCTCCCTTCAGTAACTTGTAAAGACAAGCTGTCTTGACATAGAAATCCCTGATGAAGGCTCTATAAAAACCCATCATCCCAAGAAACCGTCGAAGCAACTTTACGTTACTAGGCTCTGGGTAATCCCGGATTACCATTACCTTTTCTGGTAGTGGTGACAACTCGTTTGGTCTATGAGATGCCCTAAATACGAGATTTCCTTTGCACAAACGTGTACTTTTTTCAGATTTACTGTGAGGCCTGCCCTTCCTAACCTACCCAGTACATCTGCTATGTGGTCTAAGTGGCTTTGGTAATCCTGGCTGTAGATTACCAGGTCGTCAACATAGACCATAGCATGGGAATACATAACATCCCTTAAAGCCATGTCCATCAAGCGTGCAAAGGATGCTGGTCCAATGCATAGCCTATGGCATTTTTTTGAACTGCATGACCCCATGTTGCAATGAAAACAGGTATCTGCAAGAAGACCAATTTTTATGTCCAGAACTGTAAACCATTTTGCCTTACCAAGCATGGAAAATAACTGGCTAGCATTGCTGGTTGGCTGCGAGTCTTTCACCACCTTGCCGTTCAAAATTCTGTAGTCAAGACAAAATCTTTTAGCCCCCTCCTCACCCTTCTTAGGGGCAAGGTAAAGTACAGCTCCCCAAAGGGACACAGAGCATTCTATTACATCTTTCCTTTTCCACTCAAGCATCTGGGCTTCAATAACAGCTCTTGTCTCCTTATTTACTGCTGGTCTGGTACCGGGTTCTACCTCACTCAGTCTTGTGTTGGGAGAGATGAGTGCTGCCTCGTTTTGATGGTAACATAAGTTTAAATTTGTGTAAACACTTCCTAAGCTGCTTTCATTATGCATTTGAGCAATGAGCTTGGATTTTTTCTTCTAATACGGCATCATCTTTTGCACGCCTCTCTTTGTCTGCCTCGGTTGTTTGATCAACCCTTGCAAAAGGAATTGTATCTTGTTCCTCTGTTCCTACAAGCCAGCCACCATTTTGGATGTCAGGTATGAGGCCAGTCCGACCCAATATATCTTGTCCTGAAATTACGCAGTCTGCTACGTTTTCTAGAACTAAGAAAGTCTGCTGCGCAGAATAGCCACCAGACGTACTGTAGCACCGGAAATTATACTTGAACTGGCACCCGTGTAGATGTCAATTAAAGGTGCATTCCCAGATTTAACACCTTTGAACAGTTGCACGTTTGGTGCAAAGACACGTTTTAGTGTGCCTTTCCACAATCCAGCTCTGCCTCTCCAATCAGCGCTTTTCCCGGTCGTCACACAGTTTAACCACGTTGACGACCTTCTGCGTTTTTTGGCTTCATAGGACTCATATTGGATCTCTGCCCTTGTTCTTGGCACGTCCAGCAACTCCCATCAAAAGGTTTTTCTCCCTTTCCTTTTTGGTTGTTCTGGCTCTGTTTCCCTTGCAACACCAGCTTTCTGTACATTTGCTGCTTTTGGTGCAGCCTTTACAGAGTTCATGGTGCCCTGAGACCGATACTAGCCGGTTCAGTACCCCCACGGGTCGAGTGCGGCAAAAGACACAGGAACCTTGTGTGGAAACGATGGTGTAGGCCCCGTGCTGGCCGTCTGACCTGCGCGAAGCACCACCTCACTGTAAGTGGTGTGACCGTGCCACGCCAAGCGTGGCTCTACAGACAAGGACGTGTTGGGGGGGGGGGGGGGGAGTCGGTAAGTTCTGTGTTAACAGAAACTGGCTAACCTTGGCCCCTTCCCTCATCAATTCTCGCGGGGAGTCGAACCGTTGACCCTGGAGATGTCTGTAGTCCGGATGCAACTTTGCTAGGATATGCCTTATTTTCTCAGCCTGAGAAGCATTGGGCCATAACCTAACAATATCCGCACACAGCTTGGACATAACTTGAAAAAGGTTCCTCTGGAGCCTGAGTTCTTTCTTCAAGTTCTCTTTTTAAGTCTTCGACCTAATTTGGGCTTTCAAACTCCAAATTAAAGTCAGACTCGAATGTGTTCCAGTCCCTGTAAGGACCAAACACCCTCTACCAACGTTCTGCTTCACCTTGCATAGCAAGTGGAACAACTGTTTTTAGTACATAAGCTTCTGAGAGGCTTAATGCAATGCTGTATTTATACAGCGCCTCTAAAAACTCTGGAAGGTGATTTTTCATTTTTCATCGTCATGACCTTTGTAGGCATGGCGATTTTTGGCGATTTAATACTCAGTCCTTTAAACCGACTTTTTAATAATCCTAGCCTAAAAATCGTCACGTTCCCGGTTTTAGTCCCAGTTGCATGACTAGGGCCAGTCCGGCTCTGCACGTTTGTGCATAGCTTTCCTGCTCCTTGATGGCGATACTCTTTCACGTTAAGGTGCACTGCTCCTCCACGCGTACACACCCGGTGCATGCACCACCGGTGGTCTCCATTGTGCACGGTTACCGCACGTCTGTCTGTCCTCTTGGTCATTTAAGGCTCCAGCACAGCGCAGACGAGGATTCCGTGTACTGTCAACAGCCTCAACAGCACGATTTAGGCGTCTGTGAGCTTTGACAGGTGCAGAGTGCACTGGCCCACTGCTCGTTCTTGTCCAGGTTGAGTAGTGACAGTCACTCTTTTCCGATTTTACTGTAAAAAAACAGCTTTCCAACTGCTTAAATACAGTTTGCCGGAAGTCTTCTGGCATGGGACAAGCATTTGCCCTTCCACGCTGATCTTCGTCACCTGCACGATTTAATCTTGGGGGAGGCAGACTGCTTTTCACACTAGAAATAGTCGAGTGCGAAACTGCTTCATTTTCCCAAGAATCGTACAAATCCTCATCTAAATCTTCAACCAAGGGTGCATTTCTGCAATCCCCTTCAGTTCTCGCCGTTTTTTTGCAAATTTCCCTGATCTGGGTTGTTTCCTACTTCAGAACGTAGATTAGATGCTGCGTTTTTGTTCGCCATGGAAGCTCACAAAATCACACGTTTGAAAAAAAAATTATATTAATTTTTTTCGGTTTTGAAGTTCGTTCTTCGATATTGGTCCCTTGTTTCGCCAAAATCTACACAACTTCAGTCTGGGATACTGTGTTTCTTTTAACAGACGCCAAAACTCTGTAAATACAACCTTAAACAATGAGTACTTCGTTAGCTCACTGCAGGAATCTCAACGTTCAACTCGTTTGTTAATAGTGCGCTCGATACTAATTACCTTTACAATTAAATTCGTCACGAAACGCTTTTGCAATCGTTCCACCACTGCAGTAATTGTAGTGACCATTTTCTGAAGAAAAATGGTGTTTTCATTTTAGCGGTTTCAGGCCTAACTAAAAAAAAAAATCGCCTCCGTGAAACAGACTGCATTCACAGATGGCTACCGTTAGTGTAAGCAGCAAAGTGGTTTCCTTGGATACTCAACGGTAATTAAACGAACGATTCCTCAGTCACGTCCGAAATTCGTAATTTACCTTACGTGTGTGTCGCCAAGCCACACAATGCAAGTTGCATTACTACTGTTTAACTATAATTTCCCAATGCCCATTAAAATGGAAAAGAAAGTGGTTAGTTTTATTGTAACGGTATTTTAGTCATCAATAAACTACGGTTTACGACAGGTTGCCAACAACACGGACATAGGTTGGATCTGGAGACAAAACTTTCCTAAGTGTATGGAAAACACTCATCTTTCAGAATTCTTACAGAATCGGAAGCACCTAAGTGTCGGATTCAAATCCTGAGGACAAGACCCCCAAGTGAGGGTTGCTATGGAAGTGGACGATTATTCTCAAGGCACAATGCTCAATCCTAATTCACTTCTTACTGCACAGCTAGGGGACTGTACACAATAGCATTACATATTACAGTAGGCTGATTAGCAGAATTTGGTCTTCTGCTTACACCTATGTAGGCTCTGGAGATCCAACCTTTCAGAGCTCCCACGCTAACTGCTGAATGGTCAAGCTCGAGCTTATTATATAGCAACTCGAGCTCTAGCCTCGAAACCAGTGCGAGGTGGTTCTAACAATAGGACACCCTCGCACCCAACTGTTGGGCACTGTGCTAACTCTCGCGTGTCCACGGTGGTTAGCAGCATGCGCACAACAGCAAAGAGCGCCAACTCTGTTGGTTGCGTGTTGCCACCCATGTAAGCCGTTACAACTGAACTTAAAAGTAAGTTTTTTGGGTTGTTTATTGGGGTAGAGGCCGAATCACTTTTTGCAAAATCAACCAAAAGGGAAGGAGAGATGGGTAGGAGAGTAGTAAGGGAAGGGAAGGCAGAGGGATAGGATGGGATGAAAGGGGGTGGGTAGATGGGAGGAAAAGATGAGTATTACGGGGAAAAAATTCCCTGCCGCATTTAACGTTCAGGCCACACCGATCGGAAACTGGGAATCAACCACAGACGAAACAAACTCCCGGGAAAAGACAGGTACGACTGCTAGTTATACTACCACTAGAATGTTACACCTCACTTCGAGTTATCAAGTTGCTTTTATTTTAGTTACGCCTATATAAGAGCAATGACGTCACCTCCGTGTAGCATCGGATTACGGAAATGCTTCTCTTCAGGATTCGGAGCTAAACGTGGATGACTGGAATGGAAATGATATTTATATCTACTTATCCGAAATACCAATGCTGAAGCAAACAATTTGGTTTGAGAACGAAATTTGATGGGGGCGAGTAACGCTACGCAAAAAGTGAAGAAAACTTAGTAAATTCTAAACACAAAAAAAATTATGTGCACAATTGTACTTTTAATTATAAAAATGTTAACCGGTAAAATATGATGTAGACCGTAGACCAAGTCCAACTTTTCTAGTTAGCACCCCTCAGAATCAAGAGAGGACAAAAATAACATCTAATGAAATGGGAATGTTTTGAAAGTTGAAGATGACCTCTAAACCTTCATAACGTTCGACCCAGGTAACCATTACATGGGGACTAATACAAAGTTAAGAGTGCTACATCCCCCCCCCCCCCGCCACCCTTGCCCCCAACTCCTGTCCACATTCCAGCATTTAAAGTGTCAGAAGCTTCGTGTTCGACTGGAAAATGATTATCATTGTAACGTTGCGTTGCGTGCATAGGGTGATGTCACCAGGAATAATAACCCTCCCTCCGATATAATGCGAAAAAGTCAAATTCTTATCTATGCTAAAAAAAATTGCAGATTTTACACCGTCTGTCACATTAATCTGGGAGTGGGATAGGGTGCGATTTTGATTTTTTAGCAAGGTTACAAATTGGAAGACCATTCATGTTATACCGGGGAGGAAGGGGGGGGGGGCGGGTTATTACGAACCTATTCGTGACACGGGAATTCTGTTTATTGCTCTAACACTCTGAAGTTAGCTGATCAAGTCTCATAAAATGAAACATCGGCGACACATATGAAAAAGGAATATTGTCGCGTTATGGCTGAACATTCGGTGGAGTCCCTGGAGGATACAAAGGAAATGTATCTGAGAAACTTCTTGAAATGAATTCCACTAACACATGACACGGGAATTTTGTTTAGTTATGGCTGAACACCAGATGGTGTAAGGGAGGTGACACAGGAGTTATTTCAGTACGAAAGAACATTCGGTGGAGTCCCTGGAGATGTAAATATGAAACAAAAATGTCTAGCACAATTATTTCAATCCCCCCCCTAATTTGCACGAGCGCTCCGTTGTTTTAATTGGTTGTTTTAGTGACCTTAGGTTTGAAAGTGCTCTAGTGAGCCTTCTAATAGCCTAAATGGGCATGCTTAGGATTTTCTGAATGGTGGGGATCTATTCTTTCTATCAATCCTAACCCAATTTCTTTAGCGTAAATAGGGCCGTCCTACACCTGTGTAGCTGTAATTGGTGTAGTGGCTAGTATTAATTTCAACGTGCCACGGTAATGCTTAAATTTTATTTTTATCTAAGCTAAACAATTTCGGTTAAGATTGATGGAAAGACTAGACACCCCCCAACCTTTCAGAACATCTTAAGAGAATGTCCGTTTCGGGCTGTGAGAAAACTCGCAAGAGCACTTTGAAAACGAAAATCTCCATATGCTTTCGCCGCTATGCCATAACCCCTTTAAATTTAAATGGGCGTAGAACGGTCCCTTTCTTAGTTACACATCGGTTCAATGGTTGCTTTTACCAAAAATGTGTATATCACCTTTCTTGTCCATATTGTGCACTAGACATTTTCCTTTCACGTTATGCTTTCAAATTTTTAGCGGTTTTAAGGAGTTATGGCCAAAAAAACCGAAAAACTGCAGCTATTTTCCAAGATGGCGGCCACCACACCAGTGCGATTTTCGGTGACTTTACTATGTTTTTTAGGACACCAACACGAATATTTCTGCGAAAAAATCTTAATTTGCCTGGACTATTTTAGAGTGACGAAACGATTCAGGTCAGTGACGGGTGCAAGTCAATTTTGGACTTGGAATTAATTTGTCCTAATTCCATTTTTCTGGACTTTGTGGAATTTATTCTACGTTGGACATTCCAGGTTATGAATTCATGAATTGACTTTTAATCTTCAATTCCTCTTGACTTGAATTGGGTATTTGCCGCAATTATAAACTGACTTGGTAGAAATTGACTTGGACAACCGCTTCAACCAATGTTGCGCTCAGGTTGATTCGACTTGCCAGGTCATCCATTGGATTGGCATTGTCTAGATTAAATTTTTTATTCGATTTAAAATTCCTTGTTTTGACTTGATTCAACCTGATATTTAGGCCAAGTTCACAAAATTCAAATCAATTTACGCAACTTGAGCCCGAAAATTCACCAAAATCTTTTAAATCTTAGGCAATATCTGAACTTTTGTTGGACTTATGCTGAATTCGGTGGAAATGAATGGAAATGAGATATTTTCTGAATCAACCGGGAATTGACTGGAAGTTACTGAATTGGAATGGATTTATCGGAATGAGAAACGAAAAGTAATATTTTGGAAATGATTTGAAATAGCAAATGCAGAATGAGGCAGTAATTTGAATTGACTTGAAACACGGCAGTGACTTGGATGGAATTGACTCAGAATTATGAATTGGAATTGTTCTGGAATGGAATTGCTTATCAACGGTACTAAGGTAAAAATGGATTTGACTTGACTTGCTGTTCACTTCGTGTAGGCAATTGACTCAGCAAAATGAGGCAAACCAATACTCCAGAGTGAAGAACAGAAATATTTGGTGTAGAAGAAAATAAAAATGACGACTTGGTTTAAGAAATTGACTAGTTAGCAAGTTTTATGCAGATGGAGAATTACTCTCAATCAGCAAATGGCAAAAGGATACAGATTGCCACGAAAGGATGCAAATTAAATACCATAGTGCTTCAGTTCGAAGAGAAATCGGCACGATAATTGGTTGGACAGAAAAAAGTATACTGTGACAAATGATACTTTTTAAAATGGCAACCAGTCCAGAATCTACATAAACGAACATTGAACAACAACTGTTTTAGCATGCGAAGCAGTTTGATACAACAAGTAACTACAAATTTGTGTGGTTTAAAAATGGCCACATAAACATGAGGAAAAATAAAAATGTCACGTGTGAAAATAGAAAGGTCTGTAGAAACCTTGGTGGACTAGAGCCACAAATTGAGAGTAAAACTGAACTACCGTACCTTAAAAAATGGAAAACTAAGACCATTACGTAATTCACGTTTGCAGACAAATATGTCGAGTTTGGCGACAACAGATTAAGAAAAGCAACAGAGAACAATGTAAAAGTCTAATAAGTGAAATCAGTGTTAAAAAAAGATGAAACAAATTTAGACTCTTTAGATAACTAAGCTTTTTGGATAATTAGGGAGGATACTGCGAGAGGCAGTGTATTTGTTGCATTTATAGCAAATATTGAAATATTTGAATACGAGGTTACCAATATCAAAATAAAAAACAATGATGGCATGCACTCAGTTTAAAAACAAATGCTTACTAAGGTATTCTTCACGTACAGAAGACCAATGAAAATTTTGGAACGATTTATCAACCAAGCACATCAATCACTGAAAAAACTTCAGAACAGAAGATTCTGAACATGTAATATGGGTGGGTTACATAAACCTTGACATCTTACATGGCAAACCAATGAAAGAAGTAAGACAAAATTAAATTCCAGAGATAATTACGAAAACATGGGAGCAGAACAGGGTTTTGAAAAAAAGATCAACTCACCTACTAGAGAGGGAGTAACTGCGGACGGATTAACTTTTAGTTACCATTTTTTTAAGTAAAATTGTCACCCGCAAAGAAAGTTTCTCTTAGGACCCATTCTTTGCGGGGAAGTGTTTAATAAAG
>JAHWFP010155171.1:0-15178 GCA_023313725.1 Lithobius niger | reverse complement strand
GGGGGGTTATTAACAAAAAAACCCATTAGCTCGTGTATGCTCGTATTGTTGCGTAAACATCATCTAACGTACATCCCTTTATTCTTACGCAATCCACGGCAACGTTAATGTTTCTTTATTTTGTCTTTCGTTACAGTTCAGTTTTTAGTTCGTCCAGGCTTTTACAATAAATCTAAGGACCAGTCTTGATTGTTGAAGCCATTGTTGCTTAAAATCTTTGGTTGCAAGTTGGAAAAGAAACGAAATTTTAATTCGCCGGTGGCAAATTTCAAAACCCTCCCACGCATTTGTCCTGACCCCTACAACCCCCAAAGCAACAAAAGGACCATCCTCAGATCACCAAGCATCCGTGTGCAAAAATTCAGGTACGTAGGCCTTCACAATTTTGCGCTAGCCATGAGCAAAAAGTGTATGGGATTTAACATGGGAAAAATCTTATTAGCTAGCTAGCTAGCTAGACAGTAACATAAAAACAACGTTATTGACGCATCTTTTTCTCTATGATTGGTGGACACTCATCCTTTAAATTTTAGTTTTCTTTATCTCTGACCCTTCCCCTTACATTTTCCACAATTTGAAACATTTCTGTCGCATTGGGATTTATCCTCAACATGCCAAAATATGCTTTTAGTTGCTTACAGTTAACAGACACATGTGTGCTAGTGAGCCGCCTTTTTATCATTAACAATCAATTTTTAACAATCGGATGTCTACAATGGGATGATCTACTGTTACTTGGTGGCGACACACTAGCGTGTGTCTAGATAATACATTTTCATAGCCAGAAAAACTGTAGGGGTCAAGGAAGGGATGGATATGTTCCACTTACACCAGGACCAAATTTTAAAATAAAACCAAGATTATGGTTTAAACAAACCAACGTCAAAAATAATAAAACAGACATCAACCATAACTAAAAATAGCGTAATATGATAGAAACATCACAAAATGCATACAATACAGTGGGACTAAAATCAGCTCAAAAGCATTTTAAGAAACCAGATAGGTCTGTCTTGTGGAGATTATTTTTGAAACTAGCCAGAGATGTCGAGAATACATCCACAGATGGCAGGGATTTCCAGACAGGGAATGTCTGTCCTGTTCGAGAAAAAGTGTCTATATGGTTCTCTATGGAAGGTACCAGTGCTAAGTTTAAAGGTGTGTCCTCGAGTACGAGTCAGGTGACTCAAGGAAAAGAATTTTTCATAATTTAAGTCAGTAAGTCCATCAAGTAAAGAGTAGGTGAGGCAAAGGCCGGCCTTGAGACGCCTCAGCTAGAGTGAATCAAGTTTAAGCCTTTCAAGGCGAAGTGAATAAGATTGGTTGTAGAATCCAGGCAAATATTTAGTGAAAGCTCGTTGGACAGATTCGATCTTTTTTATGTCCTTCACCAAGTACGGCGACCAAGCTGGACTGGCATACTCCAATAACGGGCGGACAAACACCTTGAACGCCCAGACCAAAGTTTTAGGATATTTAGATAGGTAGCATCTTTTAATTAGATGTGCCCTTTTTTTTAATTTGCAGTAATATAATTACAATGTGTGGCCACCTTTAAATCACAGGTAAACCACACCCCAAGGATCTTAGAAGACTCTACAGAATTCAGGACATTGAAGTTTAGAGAGTATGGTAGATTTAAATTATTTCTGCCAAGGTGCATTGCATGGCACTTACTATTATTTAAAGGGATCTGCCAAGGTGCATTGCATGGCACTTACTATTATTTAAAGGGATCTGCCAAGTATTTGACCAAGACTCGATGTTGGATAGCTCCGATTGGAGAATGTTGTGATCAGATTGGTCAATCACACACTTATAGAGTGTGAGATCATCTGCATATTTAGGCAGTTTACAATAAGTGTATTCAGTTTTGAGGTCTGCAATATACAGAAGAAAAAGAATAGGACCAAGAAGTGATCCTTGCGGTACACCACTAATAACTGGTAGTAGGTCGGAGATCCTTTTACCCACACAGACCGCTTGTTGTCGATGGGACAGGAAATCAGTAATCCAGGAAAGAAGTTTTCCACGGATGCCAACTCCATAAAGCTTGCTACATAATTTTGTGTGAACTGGCAAAATCAATTAAGACTATGTCAGTTGGGGCTGCTATATCAAGTGTAGAGTGCCAGACATGAAAGAAGGTGCACGGTAGTTGATTTACCGGGAAGGAAGCCAAACTGATCACGAGGTATCGACTCATTTATTTTGAGATAGGTCAAAAGGTGTTTCTTTATGATTCGCTCAAGGATTCGACAGGGAACGCTGGTTAAAGAGATTGGCCTATAGTTTTTTGGGTCGGCAGCATTTCCGCTTTTAAAAACAGGGGTTACTCTGGCCAATTCCAAGATTTAGGGATCATACCTGTACGAATTGAGAGGTCAAAAACCAAATAGAGTGGGAAACTGAGTTCCGTTGCAAATTCTCTGTAAAATGCCGCAGAGCGTTCATCTGGTCCCAGAGGATGACTATTTTTAAGAGTTTTCAAAATGCAATGTACCTCTGCAATACTGAAATCAATATTTTCAATACCCGAGATGACAGGGGAAGTACATGCTGGAACGGAATCATCATCAACAACGAAGTTTTGGCAAAAGATTTCATTCAGTAGAGTAGCTTTTGTAGAATCATTACAAACCAGATGTTCGCCATGCATCAAAGGAGGGATATCCCGACGAAGTTTAGTTCTTTTGTTTACATGTTTGAAAAGTGCTGCTTGGTTACCGGTCAAAATAATCAGCCTCTCCTTGGTGATATTGAAAATCTTTATTTCTTTTGCAAGTTTACGTCTATGATCATTATAGGCTGACCTATTTTGGTCAGTTTAGTTTAGTTTGTAGGTATGCCAGAGCTTCAGTTTGCGGGTATGCAATTTGCGAATGTGAGAAGGGACAAAGTAGTGTTGGCAAGAGTTATTTACCATCCGTACCCCAGTCCAGTCATCAACAATCTTAGTAAGGATATCGTGTAATGTATCCCAAAGATAGTCAACGCTGTTGAAAGGTTCAAGAGAGGCACTCCAGTCCATTTCACCCACTTTATGATGCAAAAGGTCAAAATCAATACATTTGATCATGGTTTGGGATTTTACATTATTTCTCACAAGAGTTATTTATAGAGAACACGACCATGTTATGGTCACTGGTGCTAAAATGGTTAGTGCCATCAACACCAAAAACAATACGGTCATTGTCAACTAGGACAAGATCAAGAATACTGTTTCCACGTGTTGGTTTTGTAACTAATTGGCTAAGCCCAAGTTCGGCAATACAGTCGAGAAAAGATTGCTGCCGACAATTAGATACAGTAAAGTTCTGCCAATCAATGTAGGACATGTTAAAGTCGCCAACGATCAAATTCGGTTTGTCTAAGGTAACTGTGGAATGCAGAAAAGTACACATAGCATCAATCCCATCCTGATCCCTGCCATCCGGAATGTAGCCAAGCACTAAGGTAAGGTCAAGACCTAGAAGAGAACAGTTTAACGCCTCAGTAGTTTGGGTAAAATTGAGATTTCCAATTTCAAGGTTTGATCGATAAAACAATGCCAAACCGCCACCTCGAAAGCCAACACGGTCATGGCGGATAACATTAAAAGGGAGGTCGAGGAGCAACAAGGCATCAGAGACAGTTTCATTAAACCAAGTTTCAACAATAAATACAAGGTCAAAATTTCACACAGATAGCAGAATGTGCAACTCTGGCAACTTTTCATTAAGGCTACGTGCATTCAAAAGGCAGCAAGACAGACCTACAGAGTGATGATTGTTTTTAATTGGCCCCTGAGAGTGCCATGTTCGCTCGAGAGTGGGTAAATTCGGGCAATTAGATAAAAAAGATGAGTAGGGGTCAGAAATAGAATCAATAAATGTCCCCTTACAGCTTAGCCATTTAAATGGTCTATAGAATTTGGTGTGCTTGTTTTTATAATTGCAGAGTAAATAATGTTTCGCAGAAAAAGTTTCCCAGAAATAGACAAGTGTAGGCCATCTTTGGAGATATACTGACGATTTACGAACAGTCCATTCCAGGGATCCTTAAACTCTACATTGTTTGATGCACAAAATTCAGCAATCAAGTCATTACATTTAGTGAGAAACGACACTGATATCAGTTCAAACCTGCGGGAACCTGGACGTGGAAAAAGTCCCAAAATGAGGACACGACTATTCGGTCTTTCATCCCTGACACTGTTCACCAAGCAAGCAAATCGCTGGAGAAGATCTGAATGACTATCCGTACATACATTATTGGCACCCACACAAAGCACAATAGTAGGATTTTCACATGTATTTTTTAAGATACCAGAAATTCGTTGATTCATCTGTTCAATTCTTGATCCCGGCCAAGTCCAGGTAGTAGAACGCACATTGGAAGGTAGGTGAAGGTTCCGGACATGGGAATCACCTATGATTAGGTGGTTAACATCAGGGTCAAAACACCAAGCATCGCGTAGAGGGCCAATTGGTGCCTGCTGGTGAACGTCCGATTTTGTTGACCGACCCCAGCGTACGAGCACCATGGTGTCCACTAGGGTTACATCTATCCAGACGACTTATTTTGGAAGGTGATACGCGACCACCAGAAGAGGAGTTTGAGAGGGCAGGGACTATAGTAGAAAGACAGTTTGAGACAGTACCAGGTTTTTGTAGTGTTGGTACTAACCCCGGCTTTTGTTTGTTAGCTTTCCTCTTTTGGGTCGTAATCCATTTAGAAATTGACGGGTTATCAAGAACACATGGCAGAGATTTAGTCTCAGTAGAGCCAGGCTCCGGATGACTAGAAAGTAAATGCACGGTCCCATTTGTGGGGTTGGAGAGGATTGATCTGATCTGTACAACATTGGTGTTCCCAGTTGAACTTGATTTATGTGTACACCCATCAGTCAAATTGGGAGACAATGCCCCAACAAAATCCGGCTCCACTGAGTTAGTCATCTTAAAGCTAGGCATTGGTGTTGGTTCCTTAGCAGACAGATCACGGATTAAGTCTTCAAGTTGTTGTAATTTTGCAGTCATAACCTCCTCTAATTTCGGTACACTGGGGTATGCATGCTTACTTGGGGCTCCCAGGTTCTTGCAAATATTTGACAGCATAGTCACTTGGTCAATAAACATCCGCTAGATCTAAGCTTTCAGCATAGTAATACCCGATTTGACACCTCATCAATGCCATTCATAAATAGGGAAAGTTTATCATTTATGTTGACAATTGGTGATGTTTGCGTTGATTTAAAAACCTTTCTAGTTGTACAATCCTGCTTCGTTTTCAGATCATGATCGGACTGCCTCGTCGTATCATCAATATCACACTGTTGTGGTTTATTGGCATGTGTCTCATTTAGAACGGTGTCTAACCTGCTAATCGAGTTATTTATAGTACTTATATCGAAATCATGCTCAAGTTCGTTTATGGATATTGCCTGCCTTAAATGTGCTAGTTCCTTATGTATGTTACCCATGGAAGTCTACAACTGGACAACAGACCGCTCACAAGCACAACTTGACAGTTCTGTTTTGCTAGAAGTAAGTAAAGCTGCATTTAAGTTTTCAGAATCCTCAAACGAATCAGACAGGCACAGTTCATCAATGGAGGATTCGATTGAAGTATCCTGAGGCATTTCCAGGTTAAGATCCTCACATGTTCGCACTGTCTCTGGGAAAGTAGGTGTTGACATTAACTTGAAAAATGCAGAATCATTTGATCTGGTTCCAATTTTCACTGTTTCCCTTCTTTTTCCTTTTCTCACCAAAGACTTAACCTTCCCTTTTTTCCCAGAATTTACAGAAAGAATACCACTAATGTCACCTTCACGCAATAATTTTACCTTTTTCTCCTTTTTGTGGGTTCGTTTCGTGTTGTGCCAGTAGGCCGATTTTTTTCACAAAACACCACAGGTT
Organism: Lithobius niger; assembly: GCA_023313725.1. Classification (NCBI taxonomy): domain Eukaryota; kingdom Metazoa; phylum Arthropoda; class Chilopoda; order Lithobiomorpha; family Lithobiidae; genus Lithobius; species Lithobius niger. The sequence continues at coordinate 9,275 of JAHWFP010155171.1, read as the reverse complement.
GGCGGCCACGTCCTGACTCTGAGAGATCACCGATCATCAATGCGTTCTTTATTAGGTTTACTTCGCAAACTGCCTCACCACACAGCACCCACTTGAATATTTTTCCTCACCCAAGTGGGCGAACGAAAAAAAAAATTTTCCAAAAAAAAAAGGCTTGAAAGTGGTAAAAAAAATAAAAAATATAAAGGGAGAGTACCAGGGGACCGATCAGACCACGACAGTCCCAAAACCACACCAAAAAAAATTCTTCAATCTAAACAGTCACGAGCACGTCTTGAACTCACACCTCAATATGCGTTGGGTAGCTATTTTCATCAAGATGGCGGCCCCCACAACGTCAAGATAAACACAGAAAATTTCATACGAATAACTGAACGTGCACACCAGCTTCGACAACCAAACCAGTCAATAAAACATCTTGGGTACCTTATGCAACAGTGTCACTCCCCAACAGTCCAGCAATAATACAACAGCTCCAAAAATTGTCATTGTTCCGGAGCTCAACACTAGTTATATAAATAAATAATAATTATATACATATACTAGTTATCCCCCGTGGCTGATTCCCACTGATTTAACTCGGCTGTAATACTCAGCCCTAACAATGCCTCCATCAAGTTTGCTCACAATTTAAGTCTGCTACAAAGAGAAATATATATATATATATATATATATATATATATATATATATATATATATTAGGGTGCCACTCAAAATTTAAATTGCTAAATTTAATCATGACACCCCCTCATTTTGTTCCTTTTACCATAAAACTAAACCCCTGAAAGTTTGAAAGCATTCTGTGAATATTTACCGGTCGCTCATCGCTGTTGAACATTCTACAGAAACCGCCTAATAAACAAAATCACTTTAAACCTAATGACTGCTATTAGCAGTGGTTTATTGCATGGTATTAGTACAATATATTGTTATTAAGAAGTAAAAAAAACTTCTAATAAATATCAGGAACAATAATATGAGAATAAATGTCTATCATAATTTTTTAATTCCCTTCATAATAGTGGATTTGCTCAATTTCGGATATTCTCGGCGATGTTTCTCCACGACTTGAAGTAGGAACTGCTTCTGGTCTTCTTGATTTGTAAGCACTGCATTGAAGGACTGGATTAACGCAACACCACCTTCTGCTGCATCATTCACTACTTTCAGCTGCTGAATTTTACTTTTAGCTGCGATAAAATCATCATTTTGTCTGCCATGTGTCGGGTCTCTTTGAGAAAGTCCTGCGAAAGACCCAGAGCAACGAATAGCCTCCTTGTGTTTATTGACACAAAGTCAGAAAACTCCTTTTTCTTAACAAGATGTTCTGCTAGGTGGATACGCCATGGAGGAGGATCGATAGGAGAAACCTTATCTAGGACTGTTACCATCGCGATCTTGCGTTCTCTTGTAACATTAGAATCAAAATAGGCCAGGCCAATAAGTGTTTCACATATGTACCATAGGTGTGCAGAAAAAATCTTCATTGCAGTTTCGGCAACAGGCTTGTTGACCTTCTTATATTCCTGAAAATCTTTCAATAGTTGCAGGTTATTCCATGGTGCTGATACAGCAGATACGCATCTGTACCGTGCCTTCAAATACAGTCTGACCACAAAGACATTAAAGATCCAAAGTCTGCTGAGGTCACGAGTAGACAGTTTGAACTGAGCATGAAACAAGTAATCTTCAGGCAATATATTATCTTTGCCATCCACCTAGCCCTATGGAAAGCTCCTGGCGCATGAATACGGAATCCTACTGCGGGATCTTCTCCTAAGAAAACCAGAGCTAGTTGTAGCAGCTCTTTGTAGTCACCTCGAGGATGAAATTTGGATAATTGACGACGAATGAAACTTATCAGATCTTCTTTCATTGGCACCAATCAGAAGCAATGGGCTCTTCCTTTATGCCCTCTCATACTCTTGTTTGTTAAGTAATTTCCAGTAGTCAGAAATTTTTGGAAAAGTTTAATGTTTGGCCCACTGGAAGGATCCATCAGCAGGTCAATGGTCTCGTCGGTCAATGGTCTCTTTTGATGTGAGTTCTGGTAACATCTTTCCGTCCCAATGGATGGTAAGCAGAGTATCGGGTATGAAAGAGCTTATCTCTTTTGCAATTAATTCTCTTTGTCACCTCCAAGCCTTCTTTATCGTTTCCATGTTTATTATGATTTCTTCAGGGTTGCGTCCCGTGGATTGTGCTGCTGCAGTGAGAACGTATGTTGCATTTCGGTCACTAATTTTTGTTCTATCCATTACAGACACCAATCCAGGACTCATGATGTGTGTAGGCCTTGAACGGTTGGTAGGCAATGGTGTAGGGAACCTTACTTCAGCGTCGTGCTGGTCGTTAGCACTGTCTTCGTCGTTACTACTGCTACTGAGATACACAGATGTTGCCTCTGTTATTGCTCGTTCTGATCCCATCATCTTTCTAGACTCGCTCTGCATCTCTCTCTCTCGACGTCTTGTCTCTTGTTGACATAGCGTGATGTCAATTGAACCCATGCTTCCTCTCCTCCCTTTCTCCCGTTGAGCCAACAAGAATTGTCTATCTTCTTCCAATGTTATTAAAGTTAGTGCATCAGCAAAGTGTTTCAGTAAAGGCTTTCCGCCCCTTTTGCATCTCTGTTCTCCTGGATGAATTTTTCTTAAATCCTTGCTAGGCAGAGTGTAGTTGTTTAATTCTGGTAATCACATGACAATATTGTCTTATAGGGATTCTTGCTTTGTCCCAGAAAGTACACACTTCTTTTGTTGTCTCCATTGCACTCGTTTGAATGGTACTCCCATCATTGTGTAAATGAAAAAACCGTCCAAAAACCTGTCTATTGTAAGGCAGTTTGTTTCCCTTAATGGAGTTAAATGTTCCTCCAATTAAATATATACCACGGTTCTTTGTTGTCGCAACTTTCGAAGTACTGGAAAAATATCTAACAGTATCTGGAAAAAGTATCTAATAGTATCTAAAGTATATAAAAAGTATCTAAAGTATCTAAAAAGGATCTGGAAAAATTTATCATGAAATTAATACATTGTAAATGTACGGCTTTTACGCACGCATATACTATTAGCGAGAAATACGTTATATGGAGAAATTGAAGGTCCTTGAGCGACCTCTTAAAATTAACTCAAATGAAAAAAAATTTCAGCATTTGATTTTTAACCCAAATGGAACAGATTCAGGGGGTGTCGTTTAAAAAATATGGTGTTTCATTTTTTCCCATATTACTTGCTGGCACCCTAATATATATATATATATATATATATATATAGATAGATAGAAGATAGATTAACGGTTCTCTTTCATTTTTCATGCACGCGTTACGTCTTTTGCATCTTACTGGATTTTACAAAACCAAAATGCAAAACACTGCATCTAAAAACAATTCTTGATGCCTAACAATTCTTGGTGCACGTGTTATGTATTTCAAACTTTTTGTCAAAAAACAAGTTGATTGTTGATGGGTAAAATGGAAGAATCCGTGTTTCATCTAAATGAATATAGTTTCAAACCAAACTAATTAGCTTCTTTGTTAATTTCGGGCCACCTCCGAAATTGGTAGCTAGAAACGATAGAATGGCTTATTTATTTCGCATTTGCAGGCTTTAACAGCTGAGCTGAATTGTTTCAAAGTAAGCCGCAACAATCATTGCGTGCGCGACCTTTAATATACTGCGAATGAACAAAAGTTATAATTTCAACAATTATTACCTCCAATGTGCCTTTTTTATCGTTAAACAAAACACAAAATCAATGATTATGCTTCATCTGAATGAGTCGCCTACCTCAAAAGGGCTAAAAGAAAGTGCTTAGCCTACCACATTGTGCAAGCCAATTTATTTAAAAGAGAAGGTGTGTGAAGGGAGGCCAATATAATAGAGAGAAAAACAGATAACACGGCAAAAAGAGGAGCCTTTACTACAGTTCATACTGAATACCGGCTTTCTCCGTGATGGAGCGTGAATTTCTCGGGAAGTACACGGAAGAGTGATGGAGGGGGGGGGGTGGAGGGGGACAGGGCGCGCCAGCCCTATAGAGAAAACGTTGTTTTAGATTCAGTAGATAAATGAAAGACTAGGGATGACAACTGGAGGGGATGTGCTGATTGAGGGAACGAACAGAAAATCGGCATTTGTTAGCCATACTCTAGATACAGAAGGCTAACATTACAACTCTAGGATGACATTAATGCAGGAATAGTCATCGTTTATGAGCTGAAGCATTACAACAAGAAATATCCTTGAGCATAGATCCAATAGACACATGCAGAATACAGCCATTCCAATTATAGTGTAAAAATGCGTGGTGATCTAAACTTCATTAAAAAAGGTGCAGCTATATAAGGAACCTCCTCGAGCGAAACGAGACGACGTCAACGGAGCCAGCTAAGCGAGCGATGTGGCTAGTCTAAAATCATTATAAACTTACAATCGGTTTGTTTGTCGGTTTGTACTGGTGGAGACATGTGGTGAGTGAGATAAACAAACAGATATGAAAGAGTTGGCGCATGTTACCGTTTATTTATGAAATGAAACCTTAAGAAACACGTACTACACTGATCGTTCGCTTGATCATTTGACTGTTCGTTTTGGGTGCGAAATTGTCAGTCAGTGGCATAAGAATTGCATCAAGAAATTTCCTAGAGTGAAGCGAGACGACGCCAAAGGAGCGAACCTTAACGAGAGACTCAAGATAGTCGACGCGCCATTAAGCCTCAATCCCTCATCTCGTCTGGAAGTTGGAAGGCTAAAAATATTTGAAAGGCGTCGGAAGATAGAAATGTCATATGATTATCGTTGAGGCGTATATTTTCATAGTTCTAGTTATAGGTTTATTCCTTGAAAAACGCGGGGGAAAAAACCTTTGGACCATTGTTGAAACGAATGTTTCGAAGTTAGGTGTGAGTTTTGCAATATCCTGAAGCGAGGATGGTTCACAATTGTTGCAGGCGGTGCGTGGACAACTGGTATTCACAATAGCTGGCAATTTGATTAGCCGTCACTGAAGATTGAAGCTCGTGCACCTCACGGATAGCACGTCTATTGTGTCTGCATTTTGGATATTTCAAATCCAAAACCAAAGAATCCCCTCTTGGCTGTTAATTTAAATGAAATTGCATAAATGTGCGAAAAAATTAAATGCTAAATTAAGTAAACAAAATAAACTGGTAACAGAAAGGGGTGTCAGAAATATTTACACGTTTGCATTTGTATTATTTAAAATATAGAAATTTTAACCAGTAGTATCTACGTAAAGCTATTAGCTGGTGCCTCGTCGTGAGCCCACCCTAAGGGCTCGTTTACGCAACGACAGTTTTCTCGCTCACTAGCTTTTACTTGATCATTACTAAATCTGTTGGCTGCTTCACGCCTTTGCCGGAGTATGCGGCTTTCGAGTTGTCTACGCGTCTATTAGTAACCATGGCAACGATGCAGACGCAAATCTTCTCGTGCCTCCTGACACGGCGTACGATGCTTAAAACATTTGAGGGTCGATTTATGACAACAAGAAAACAATTTTTACTGCAGTACAAGACGACGGACTGTTTTTTGAATGCCGGCATTCGATGGTTTCTCTTCGATTCGACAGCCACGAAATGGTCGCCATGTTGGATTTTGATTTCTCGCTGCGAGAAGCTATTTATTCTACCGACGTTTGATCATTGCTGGAAGCTGTACTTTGAGGGAGAATAGCAAATTTTGGAAATAGCGTGCAATGACAACAATTTTGTAGCAATGTTTAAAATTACTGTAGCACTTTGTTCTTTATCCGTGTTATTTGTAATACATACAATTTGTTATCTATTACCTTATTCATTTAGTAGCAACGGGAGTTGACTAGCAAAAAAGCATTCGGCTAGCGAGAATTATTTGTTGCCTAAACGCGCCCTAATTGTGGGTCAACAAACCTTCGAGTTAATCTTACTAAAACGTACAGTGCATATAACTACAGCGTCGAAGGACTTGGTGTTTGTTTACTGAAAGCGTCATTGTCTTTTGATGTCTTACGACTGATCTAGTGCCGTGTGTAGGCCAAATTTACATTAAAACCACAAACGGCACAAATTCGTTCACTATCTGGTAGAGGTGGACTACAGCAGTAGATTGATTAGGCGCCGTGGCGCCCGCCCCGCCGAGGGGAGGAGTTCGATACAACAAAACGTGGAGAACGGGACAAGTGGAAGAATGGGACCTAAGTGAATGAAAGCACAAAAACGCTGAAGAGCACAAACCAGGAAATAACTAACAATACAGTATAAATAAATTCTTAAAATAAGTGAAACAAGAAAAACAAGTGAGTGTCGGGGGTAATGTGATTAATTCTTAGTAAAAGTGGCGAATGAGATAAACATAGAGAAATGAAAGAGTATAGGCACAAGTTATAGTTTATGAGCAGAAAACTAACGAAAAAAGGCCAACTACACTGATCATTTGCTTGAATATTTGACTGAGTGTTATTGGTGCGAAAATATCTGCTAGAAACCATAAGAATTGCAACAAGAAGTGTCCTCGAGTGTAGCGAGACGACGCTAAATAAGCCGGCGTTACGTAGCGGTTAGGCTAGTACTGTTTATTAATTTAAGTTGCTGTTTATTTATTAAAGGTACATGCCGCCTGCCTTACAACAGCTACGTGCAGATCGCCATCCGAGCATATTACCACCCGTTTCGCAAGACGTCGCAACCGGAAATATTTTCGTGTTTTAACGTAACACTTTATAGTTTTTAGGCTAGTATCTCATTATTTTTCTTCGGCGATCTATTGGCATAAATAATTTTAATTTTTACCGCATTAGTTTTTTTTCAGTTTTTTGATCTCATGGTAATTATTAGCAAACGATTAAAAATTAGTACATGCACACACACGGATGAAACGTCATGGTTATTGTAAGCACGCAAAGGATCACATAATCGCAGGATGCTATTAAAATAGTTCCCAATACTAAAAAAAAAAAAACCTCGTAGACGCTACATTTTAAAACGGATTTTTTTGCAACGGATTGACTAACGGTAAGTAAATAGAACTTTGGCCGTACTCGATGCGGAGAATCGAGATAAATGGCGTTGGGAGGAATTCACAATCATGCCATAAATAGATGCCTTTTCCGTCCTTGTGTATACGATTGCGGCCGTAAGGTCATCAATGAGTAAATTTGAGAAGCTAGGCTGGAGATTGCAGCTGTCCACCCTGCAGTTGACGCAGTTGATGGAGGGTCCAGATAGAAAGATGGATTTACTAGATTGAGTCTGTTCTGTCGAAGTTCTCTTTTTTTTATTCGATTAGTGCGTTATGTTTTCTCATTAACGCCAGTCTTTAATGAGATCTGTCTGCTTCGGTAACCATTTAACTTGTATTTTATTTTGATATTTTTTTTTTAGTTGTTTATGCTTAGATCTCTTTCTTATATTTCTAAACAAATCGGTGATTGAAAGAACTAAGATACATGCGTAAACTGACAAAATAGTAATTGCTAAGGTAATTGCTAAGGTAATTGCCAGTGGTAATTACTAAGGTGTTACGAGAGAGAAACAAAATTATTTTGTACGCACTTTTTAAGAACTAAAAAAAAAAAAGAATCACGCTACCTTTTGAGAGGTCTGATAATAAAAGTATAATTGCAACAACTGATGCCCACTCCATGATGACAATCAGCGCATAAGAAATACATTCTGAAAACCAAATGAAAAAAAATATAAAACCGTGAAGAAAACACTTGCTTGGTTTAGAATAGTTCGATAATAAAAAAAAAAATCTCAACTTTCCATGAATTTTAAATTTATTATCTTCAGTATTCAGTAAAATACCATAAACAAGCCAAGCACTTGTTTTAGTTGAAAAACGTGTTATGAACATTGTAGCAATTCTTAGGTTGATTTATGTACGGCCTGTATCCTTTATTTACAATTTTCATTCATTTTTTTTTCAATATGGTTACAAATGGATTTTTTGGGCATTGCAGGATCATGAACACCAGAAAAATAAAAAGTAAAAAGCTTTCAATATATTCCAGCTTAAAAAACCGTTGCCAATAGTAACCTAAAAGAGTTTGTTTCTTGATACTCTATAAAAATCACTGTTTAAAACCTAAATTATATTCGTAAATTAATCTATAGTTTTATGCGCAAACACACTCTGAAGCCTTTAAAAACAACAGAATTAAACAGTCACGTGGTGCTTACGAAATGGATGCCCAAAGAAAGTGGATTCCCAAAACATTACTGAATTTTCAGTAAATTAATCAAAAAATTTGTACTTAAACCTGCCCCGTAAGAATAAAGCCTACTTACCCAAGCTAGGCTATTTAAAAATGTGAATTGAGCACATGACCTATTTCGATGATCATATATGTTTTCATTAACAAAACTAATACATTAATTAGTAAAGTGTACGGCGTTTCACTATGTCCCCGATAAAAGTCCAAAATATAAGCCTACCAAAATATGCAAGCTCAGTGGTAACAAAAGTGTAATAATTACGTGCATTATAAGAATGGTTATCTAGACACGCTAGTGTGTCGCGCCAAGTTAGGCAACAAACATCACAACAAACATCACATCAATTCAATTGTCGAGGTTGTATACAATTGTAGCGCATGCCATAGCGTCAATGGCGTATATCTTGGAAGAATAGTTGGGCACATATCAGGTACTTGGGGGGGGGGGGGAATAATGTGGCACAAACGCTTAAACTGCGTTGAAATCGAGAGCAATGACCCTCCTAACAAAAATTAACTCTTGTAAAGGAATGCCAGCTAAGCTGCTTTCAATGCAAAATCTGACCCTCAATAACGTTGCAAATGTGTAACTAGCTAGCTAGCTAATTATTCATCGATACCGAGATAGAGGGAAGGCTATGAAATTGGACGAACAGCTGCAGTACGATATGAACTGCGTACCTTTTATGGTTTGAAGCCTAGGGGTGTAACGGGGATGGCGTGGGATGGCACGTAATTACAAAAATATACCATTGGTAGTATTGTCGACATCGTCTCTCATTGGATGGCCAAGTTCGGACAATGACAACGTGTAATTGACGTGCGTGCCTAGACACACACTAGTGTAGCACGATAAATCTAAACAACGTTGCCTTGTATTAGTACGGCCGGCAGGCCGAGCTTATTAGAGTTCGTTTGCGCACGAGAATTTCAGAAATTGGACAGGACGAAGAGGCGGAGGCGGCGGCGGAGCGGCTAACAATGTCAAAATATTACAATGCTGCAACATGTAACAATAGGGTAACAATAGGTGAGGCGCACAATATTGGATTATA
>JAHWFP010155169.1:0-13017 GCA_023313725.1 Lithobius niger | reverse complement strand
AAGAATGCAAAGGAACAAGTGAAGCAACAAGAATGCAAAGGAACAAGCACGACACAGGACAGAAAAGAGAAAAGTCCGTAAGTGCTACACAAACAAAGATACGTTCCAGAATTTCAATTCCCGAAATCAGGTTCACTTAAAATTAGTAATTAAAAAAACATACCAATAATCTGGGCCGGTCTCCGTCTAGTCTAGCCGCACCGTTTTTAAAAAGCGTTATGCGTAAAATTACCAGATGTAAAAGGGAGGGAGAGTGTAAAAACCTCTCAAATTTTCCGTCAAAAGGACCAAAAATCAAAGGGGAAACACGTATGCTGCTTCAGTGTTGAAGTTTGACCCTTTTCATGGAAAATTTCAGTGGTGTGACTAGAGAGAGACCTGCCGACAGTAGCACGCAAGGTGGCCTGATGGTTAGCATGACCGTCTGTCTCATGTGTCAGAGGACCCGGGTTCGAGTCCGACCTCAGCCACCCCTGGCATTTTCGGGAAGAGAAGGGCTCATGTTCATTGTGGCATGTAAAAGAACCTTGGGTTGTACCTAGCAAAATTGTCCCTCTCTCCTTCAGGCACCGTGGCTAAAGCTGGGTGTGCGTCAAAAGCTGAAGTAGCGTTCACAGACCCTTGCCAGAGGGCAAGGGCAACGTTTAGTAAAAGGGCACAGTAAGTTGCAGTGGACATTTTTTTTTTTTGCTTCCTTTTTTTTACCCTTTGCCTTTTTTGTCCTTTTCAGGCCTTTTATAGACCCTTTCTCAGGCACCGCGGCACCAGTAAATATCGACCCAAAAAGGGCATTTTCCAAAAAGGGCAGGGACAATGCCCCCTCCCTCCCTGGCCTTCTCCTGTACACTCCACTGCGTGCCGAGATTTTTGCTATATCGTTTTATTAGTAATTTTACTTGAACCTGATGACCGGAATTGAAATTCCCGAAACGTATTTGTCTTTGTTTGTTTAGTACTTAAAGGGCTTCTCTCTTTTCCAAGTACCAAAAATGTTAAGCGTGAGATGTCTATTACTAATTAGTCCAAGTTAGGATTGTATGGATTTAGGCAAGTTTTGGAATGGTTTAACTGCCTAACACGCTAGGGACAGAATTGGTAGTTCAAACACTCACACCTGGAGGGCAGCACGAGCTCCCCTTTTTGTTTTATGCTCACTCAGTGTCCACGGGAACAATTACTTCGCATCAATTAATTAGGCCCAAATTCTCTAGTATATTTATGTATATTTCACTTGCGCCGAACCATAGGCGAAGAGCTGTTTCGCTTGCACTCAACAATAGGCGGCATTAATTTGTGACAACCTCTCCAAACGTAGCACATTAATGCAATACGGCGTGCATGTTTATTTTTTGCACGGCAGCAATAAAAAACGGCGAGTCGCCGGCAATGTGAAGGGTAATGTCGATTAGTAGTAACAATCAGTTACAAACGAAATATTACGGCCCGTATTGTAAGAGATGCGATATCTCCCCCAAAACAAAAATTTTGTTAAGGATTCCCGCCGAGCTTTTCGGCCGTTTGAAGTCGTGATACCGAACGCCAAGTTCTTTCGCCAAGTTAATCCCACCGACTGAGTTTTCAAACGTTAAATGAAATACCAGTTCTTGAAAATAGCGTAGTAAGTAATTTCAAATTTTTCATTAAAAAATCGAACTCGGTGGGGTTAACTTAAAGAAAGAGCTTGGTATCACGACTTCAAACTGCCGAAAAGCTTGCTGGCAATCCTTACAAGTTTTAATAATAATAATATAATAAGTTTGTTGCAAACGCAGCCGGAATGGCAAGGACCTGCTGGTCACTGACTGCCATCCGAAGTTAACACAAAAAATTTAAATTACAAAAGTTTTAGATTTTAAAAGTTTAAAACGAAGATGATAGCCTGGCTGTAGAGGAAGGGTAGACGGTATTGGGTTGGGGTCACGAATGCCTTACCACCAAGGTTAGACCTACCAGGGACACGATGGTCCCCGATGGCATCGCCAAACGTGAGGGACAAGTGATGGGAACAGCCTTTTGTTTTGGGGAGATGCATTACTCAAATATAAGCCTAAACAGTGAACACCAATATCAACCTAATTACTTGTGGTGATATCCAGGTGAGTACCAGCATACCAAAACAGGCTATCACATGAAATACAACGGACATCGTGAAGCCAACACTTGCTACTACGTGCAGCGACGGTGCACTCGGCTGATAGCTGACCACCCAGCAACAGATTGAGCGTCGGTCGCTAGGCGGATGCACATGACCAATTGCTTAACCAGTTGGTACAGTTTCTTTCACAGGACCCGTTACCGATTGCGTAATTCCATGGCGGGAGACTATTGTTTAGAACCGTATAAATACAGCGACCCTATCAAAAATCGTGGGTTTTCCTCTTGGATTTCTCCAGCTGAATTGTTCCTGTCGTCGTCGTGGGGAAAATAACCCAGTTCCGTAATTCCTTGGTGGTGGGCTATTGTTTAGAACCGTATAAATACAGCGATCATGTAAACAAAATCCTGGGTGTTCCTATTGGATTTCTCCAGCTGAATTGTTCCTGTCGTCATCGTGGGGGAAAATAACCCAGGTCTGTAATTCCTTGGTGGTAGGCTATTGTTTACGTGTAAATACAGCGATCATGTAAAAAAAAAAATCCTTGGTTTTCTTATTGGATTTCTCCAGTTAAAGTGTTCCTCTCGTCATCGTGGGGCAGATAACCCAGTTCCGTAATTCCTTGGTAATAGGCTATTGTTTAGAACCGTATAAATACAGCGATCATGTAAAAAAAAATCCTGGGTTTTCCTATTGGATTTCTCCAGATAAATTGTCCTTTGTCGTCGTCGTGGGGAAAATAATCCAGTTCCATAACTCCTTCGTGAGGCTATTGTTTAGAACCGTATAAATACAGCGATCATGTCAAAGATCCTGGGCTTTCTGCTTGGATTTTTCCGGCTAAATTATCCCTCTCATTGCCGCGTGGTGAATAACCCAGTTTGGGTTCGTGCTCCCTAAAAGCAAGAACAAACAACAACAACAAAACAATAATAATTCTGGACAGTCTTCAGTTGGTGTTTGGGGGTTCAACGTAACAAGTTGGACCCTTGCTACTACTAAGACTAGCGTTGCCAGCCACTGCTGCCGGTGTGATACTTGCTGCGAAGTCCCCTAGATGTGCAGTAGAGACGAACTTGGAATCGAGCGAAACCTCAAATATGACTGTTGTCTCGTAAGTAGTTACATATTTGGGGGCCTGTCCGGGGATTCGACTCTGGGTTCTTGCTACAATACTAGCACTGTCTTATTCCATAGCGTGTTGGGGGAAAATAGTTCAGATTTAATTCTCCAGACGATCACACGTTTAGTCCAAGCTACAGCCCCATCCAGCTGCCAAACTTCTTTTTAAATGTTCTGAAATGTGCACGTAAGCTGCCAAGAAAAATGGCTGCAGCCAATGATAATCTTCGTGCGACATATCGTCAGGAGCAGTCGGCCTCAATTAATTACCCGTAGTATTTCGGGATTAACCTCGTCACAGGATTTCTTCTTTCAGGCTGTGATGGAGATGAATGATCGTCTGTTGTAATGTCAACGTGATCTTGTGTCAAAGTTTTTTTTTTTATTACACTGCAGCAAACACGGGAATACAGGTAGTTCACCGCACAGTCACAAAAACCAGCGGAGAAACGAACGTGTGGCGCTGCGTACATACTAACGTGACGTACGATTCGATGAAAATGATCAAGAAAAAACTGACAAAATGTAAGCATATATAAACTTTGTTTGACATCGAGCAAGTTGATAACGAAACAGAAGTGACAAAAGCTAACCTTGGTAAATGACGGAGGTACTATTTCTAGCATATTTCTGTCAAAGCTTCTTAACTTTTTTTGTTAGAGTGTGATGGAGATGAATGATCTTTTTGTTTGTAGGAACACAATACGCACTGTGTTTGGCGAGCAGCAGTCATTCAGGCGATAAAATAACGGTAGGTATTTCGTTCGGATGTGTACACTGGCGCATGTGGGGCGACGAAAACGGGGAGGAGGAGCCCCCCCCCCCCCTCTCCCGAAGAATGAGCTATCTAAACCCAAAAAAAAAAACGAAGGAAAAAAGCCGAACCAAAAACATTGAAAACGTAGATAACGTGCGGGTGAAGAGCTATACTTTAAAAGTGTTCCCTGACAAGCATAGCACCCGTAACAAACTTCAACAAAATAATTTTAAATTTCGACCTCTTCAACTCTTGAGTCATGTTCACCTTTAAAAGCATTATGGTAGTGGCTAAAGCTAGCTGGTTCTGCGTCCAAGGACAGTAACCTGTCTAACCCGTAAAGGTAACATGTCTAAGGCCGACATGCACCCATCGCGCACCCATCGGTAGCTTCCATTATCGAATTGCAGAAGAGCTACTCGCCAGCTGCACCATAGTGCACCCGCCGGTAGTTTCCATTATCGAATTGCAGAAGAGCTACTCGCGAGCTGCACCATCGCACACCCGTCGGTAGCTTCCATTATCGGATTGCAGAAGCGGTACTTGAAAGCTGCTTCTCACGCGGCATTACTGTTAGTTCTTTCTCGCTTACGTTATTAATAATGCAGTAGATACGCAATTAAAAAAAGTAGTGAAAATTTAGACTACTGACAAAATACTGAAAAATATACGTTGTAGTGGTGAGCACCAGTTATACAAAAGTAAAGAAGAAAGCCAGCCAAACAGCGAAAATCATTAGCTAGAAATAACGTGGTATAGTAACACCTTTCCTCGGAGTGGCATGAAACGGAGTCGAACTGACAACCCAATTCGCGCCTTTATCGACAAAACGACGAATCGTAAGTGCATAAAGGTGGCTTACGGTACTACGTTATTTCTAGTGTACTTTCGATTTGTGGCTAGTTTTTTTTTTCTTCCTTTTATATGATCTTAGAGCGATTTGTGTGTATTTATTTAAGCCAGTTAAAGAACAGACCGACATTTTGATGGTCATTAAAATAATTGTTAATGCAAATTTTAGCGTATATTTTTTTGTCTTCTGTAGAACTAACTTTAATGCCAAATTTCACACCGTGTGCGACAGACTTGACTGCCAAAACCAAACAAATAAATAAACATGCAGTCGTTGTTTCAATTAACTCTAATCATATCAAAAACCAAAACTGGTAAAAGGGGTCGCCAAGTTCCGAATGGTTCGGCCCCTCAAAGGAGTGATATCAACACACCAAAACATTCGCCAAGTTAATCGCACCGCTTAATAGTTCGAAACTTTGGCCATATTTTTAATTGCAAGTGGCCAAATGCGCCCTCCTCCATCTATACGTGCAAGCGCGGGCGCAAAAATCTTGTTAGGCTACCAATTGGTTGGTAGGAGCTAACACATACTTCGGATCGTCACCTATATCAAGATTAACCCGGAATTATAAATGCGTATTTACGAGTAGCTAGAGCGTAGTTCTTTCCCTACGGCCTCACAAAGATGCGTGGAACATCGCTGATACAAAAGTTGGGCAGTAGTACTACAGGGAAGCCGAACCGCGATTCGGGGGTTGCTTTCATTTCTTGGAAAATGACGGATGTTGATTGAGGTCCGTGGTCGGCTGCCAACACCCAGCACCTCCTGTGCACGTTTTGTACACGGAATGGAAAAGACCATTAATGAAGACGAAAAGGAAAGGAGAAATTACATCTGTCTGGTTTATTTCTTTTGTCGCCTGAAATCAAATCTCGAAGGCAGTGAAGGAAAAAATCAATTTCGAACTACTGATTGTCACTCACGCTTATGGCCCTGTGATAACTGTATAGGCTTATTGGTTCATGAATGTCATTTATGGCTGTTGTATGAGGACTTCTATAGTTTGGTTGATCCGTCGTAAAAAAAATAGCTAAGCAGCTAGAAAATAGCTGCGAACAAACTGTACGGCGTGTAAGCTCTAATGGTCTTCTACTGGCTGGTAGACAACGTCTAAGTTCGAAACAGTTCTGATAGGCCGGCCGAATCTCGCTACGAAACTTAGATACTTATAGTGTCCGCGGCCTATCTTGAGTTCGCCCCTGAACGAATACAGATAATCGATTGTATGTTTTCGATAGCAGAGCACCTTCTTGATATCCTAGATGGTTACAAAAACAATGGCGGCCGTCGATGAAAGCCGCTACCTCCAGGAAGATGTAGCCGCTCATAAAATATCTGCAGGACTCAAGATACGCTGCACGCACAATAGCACCCACTAGTGATGATTATGTGTAAATTGAATTTATAGTTGATCTGTTGTTGTTGTTATAGTTAGGTTAGGTTAAGTGACTTAAGTAGGATTAAACTGGTTTTTTTCTTCTGTGGGCTGCTGGGCTGCATGGAGAGCTATGTAGCGAGTTTTGCTAAACTGTTTACGAAAAGAAAGTTATGCGCCCAAGTCTCTTTTCTTAAATACCGCTCCTGACAACCATGCAATTATTTTCTTCGGCCTTATAAAGACGCCATTTTGGGACTAAAGAAAAAAAAACCGTCACTCCCATTTTGCAAATGACTACAAACGCAGAGTAGAACGCATCTCAACTCTTCCAAGCCTGCGTGGGCTCCTGGCGGAAGTTACGGCTACTAACTTCTCTGCTAATGCTTTGCGTGCGAAGCAGCAGGGATGAAAGGCAATATGAGAAGTAGTATAGTAGCCGCAACTATCACTAGGGCCCCCGCGTAGACTTGGAAGACATAATGTATGATAAAAATTAACTAAGTGGTTCTCGGGAGTGCATGGCATTAAAAAAATTGACGCGAGCGGGCGGTGTTTTTTTTTTTTTTAACGTTTTATTCGTGATTTTTCAGATGCGGGCAGTAGTTTTTTTATTTTTACCAAACAAAACGAAACCAGTAGTTTATATTTTGTTGTGGAGTACAATATCTATGTATTAATGCCAGGATCAGCGTGCAACATTTGCATATTTGATCAAAGTCATTCTTTAGATCCAACTTATTTAGTTGTGATGTGACTCCGAACGGCCCTTAGATTCGTTTCGAGGCGATCATGCGAATAGAGCAAAGAGATGATGTGGTCATCGGCTCCAGGTAATGTTTGGTAAAAGTGCTGATGGGTGTTCGGTACTTTTTTTTTGGACAGTGTCATAACAAACGTTTCATACGCTAAGACAAAAACCACGCGTGCGCTCTTGAGAACCACTTAATTAACTTTGAGTGGCGTTACCCGTTTTAAGCCTTGAGTCATGTGAAGCACGCTAACGATCGTGTATATAACCGGCTTAATTATTGTGAACGTAGCAATCCTTTTAGAAACAATCAAAACGTAGTCTGGGAATGGAGGCAGGGCATACCCGGAAATTCGAACCGGAAAACCTTGATCATAGTCGTAGCCATACGAAAGTCCGGAACAGCTTAAGAATATATCCCATAGCTGCTGAAAGAGCCTGTTGGTTTTTCACGCTAACCTGATCCGCAGATGTAGCAGGAACTTTGCCATGGTCCCCGTTCTCAGTGACCCTTCATGTCGACTTCCTGAAGCAGTCAGGCAGAGCCCTGCCACCCCTCGGACACCTGGACCTTCGATTTTTATGATCACCGACGTTACGATCTATTCATATTGTTCGCACTAATACGAAAGGACGGTTGCGTCAAACCTGACACTGCATGAAACCGGGAGTAATTGAAAAACTGTTACTGGTTAAATGTAGTGTATATACCTGAACAATTTAAGGGGAGGAAGGGGGTGGGGGAAGATGGGTGTGCCATGATGGAATACAGTCCAGCATTTTATGTGCATTTTATTAACAATGAAATTACTATTAGGACACATTAAAATGGATCTTTCCATTTCATGGATCACTCAAAATGTATAATTTCCGGAACGACATGATCACGTGAGATCCGTGGGCGAGGGACGGGGAGAGGGGGGGGGGGCGGAGGTGGAGTGGTATCTCTAGGGTCGCACGATTTCCCCCAAAATGTCGATAGTCCAGTCCAGAATTTGGCGACAAAAGTATTCCTGAGGTACCGGATTTACAGACAAATGTGATTACTACGGTCCCGATATTGAGCGCAAATATGTCCCTAACGTCCCCGAATTCGGGAAAAAAACGAAAATGGAGCATGTCGTTTTGAAATGTAGAGCATTCCTCCAATAACACCTTTACTTGTTTGAACAAAACTGGGAAACAAAATTCATAATTTCTTCATCTTTTGATGTTCCCCTTTTTCACATCCCTCCCCTGACCCGTCCCCGACACGGCAAGCACGTCAGTTGATCATTCAATCAATTCAGGTTCAAAATGTTGACTCAACGATTCCCCCGCCGTTTCCAATCTCCAATACCTGCCTGCGGACTTGCAAGCGTAGAATGACCACACATCATAATATTATTCAAACGAATTCAATTCATGGAACTCTCATCTTAGATTCGGCATCGTCACACTTTGTTTCTCCATCAACTATTTGAACACGCGGTCCAGGGAGAAATGCAAGGCTCGGGGGGAAGGGGGTTTGGGTGAGGGAGAGCCATCCTGAGAAGCAGATGAAATCAATCCAGATCTATGGGTCGATGAGACAAAAGCACCTTGAGTTGTAATTCCGATGAAAACTTGAGAAACTGAAGACGTTGGTGAGTATTCACGTGAGAAATATCTGCCACTCAATAGGAAAAAAAACGTGTCAACATTGTCCCCCCCCCCACCCCCAACGGTGGTTGACTTCTCAGCGCACACGAGCTCCACATGGATCCACCACGCAGACGCAGCGAAAGATAACGATTCTTTCATTAAGCAGACAGTTTGGATCGATCTGTTGAGTTTGCTCAGATTTGCTGTGTGATTGGAGATACCAATCTGTCTCCAGTAGTGATGATTTTGAATGTATAACATCGGTGGTGTTGGAAAACGCTAATAGGAAAACACTAATAGTATTAAAGGAGGAATCCCCACGATATCAGGGTTCGTAGGCAATTTTTGGTTCAACTTTCCCTGACTTTTTCAGGTTTTCCCTGACCAGATTTTGCGTATTTCCCTGACCTTCGCCGTCATAATTTAACAACTAAACTTAATATAGTACCTGCATTAGCATATAATATTTTTATTGATTGTAGGGCACCGTTCTCAAAATTTCCCCGACTTTTCTCTGACTTTTCTGCTTAGTTTGCATTTTTCCTGAGTTTCCCCTGACTTTTTTCAACTATTTTTAGTTTCCCTGACTTTTCCAGGTTTTCCAGATTTCCCAGGTTCCGTACGAACCCTGGATAATTTTACCTCACGTTCCACCACTCGTGCTGAATCGCGAACCCATGCGGTCAATTGTTGAAGGAGTGGCCATTTTTACTTTTGCGGAAAACGTTACGTCAAAAATTATGCTATGTCGGTTTTGCCTATATATATACGTGTGAAAGATATCCCTTGTGATACGGTTAGTCTAAGCGTGTGTTAATTCGCAAGCAAGTCGAGTTTAAACAATCTTACGAAGAAGGAGTTGTGTTTCGAATCCAGTCAAGGCCGACTTGGGTAGAAATTGTACGTCTGCCCTCCAGGCTACAAGCCAGTTCTCCGCGTGCTGTGAAATTAACGCCTCTTAGGGCGCTTTTACGGAACGATTCACCTTTGCATTCCGCATCTAGAATTTAATTGCGATGGCAAAAGTGACGTTGCCATGGCAACGATGCTACCTGGGTTAGCTAAATCCGATATCGTTTCAGTAAATGCTTGCAGTCTTATCATCCGTGACAAAAAAGATAGATAATTCCTCCTCACGAAACAGTTTTTCCAGCCGCTTCTGAACTCGTATTATTGACTGTTTCGTTGCGAGTCGGCAGAGCTAAAACTGCCGTCATGTTGGAGTTTCAGATTATTTCTAGCTTCTAGCTGCGAGAATGCAAAGGCGATTCGTTGCATAAACGTGGCCTTAACACTGTTTTGGTAAAAAAAACGTATTAGCGATGTTAAATCAATTGGCCTGGAACTACGAGCCGAAACACACAGCTTCTCTCACAGACGACCTTGTGACAACTGTGGAATACAAGGAAAGAGTTAAAACATGGATACTCCTACAGGTTGGCCAAAATCTCGAATCACAAAAAAGATTCTCTGATTACACATGTTATTGTAGGCACACAAAGATTTAAATGAACATGGTACGCTATTTACCAAAATTGTCCCTTGATTGTCACAAATCAAGGTGCGATGTTTCGGTGGGTCTTTTATCTTTTTTTTTATGATCTCCCATCTTCCTCAGGCACTTCGAGCGTTGAACGCCCTTTTGACTTGGGGGAAACGGGAAGTTGGTTTGAATTTCCCGCACGTGTTTGTGCTTCCGGTTCCAACTCCAACTTCTTGTTTCTCCAAGTCAAAAGGCGTTCAACGCTCGAAGTGCCTGAGGAAGTGGGAGATCTTTCAAAAAGATAAACGACCCACCGAAAATTCGCACCTTGATTTGTGACAATCAAGGGACAATTTTGGTAAATAGCGTACCATGTTCATTTAATTTCTGTGTTACCAAGTAAATCAATGAGCCTTTCAGCCTATCGTATTCAAAGATTTGTTCTGAAAACATCCATTTTATCGTGATCAATTTCAGTACGACTACTTTCGAGTCGTGGAATGGGCAGAACTCTGACACACAATCAAGTTGACCATGCTGCCACCCCACTCAGCACAGTTCAAGGAAGAAGCCAGAAATGTGGTATAATTCATGGTTTATTTCCAGGGCCACGCGGTCTGTTCTTAGGAGATGTTGCCAGTGGCGCAAGGATGCTCTAGGTTAGGCTGTAGTAGAGTGGCATACTTCAGGAAGAGCTGTTGCTGGTTAGGGACTAATGCCCAGAGTGAAGCTTAAGGGCACTACAGGGGCTTTTATACCTAGAGCTGCAGCTAGCTCCCACCACAGGTAATGCACGGTACTTGCTGTAGTATATCCTGGTATCCCATGAGCCACCTCTGCTAACAGCCATCTCTAGAGCAGGCAAGGCCTGAGCCACCCTTCCCACTGATCTCCAGGGAAAAGACCATACGTAAGATTACATGGGATGACTGAAATACATTATCATCAATAAGAGTACACTTAATACACAATATGGATCCATAGCATCAAGGGAGTCCAGTAAGCCCTAGCGTACGGTATAAGGTATAAGGCTTCTGGACACTGTCGTTGCAATGCCTGACACAATAAAACACTTCGGAATTCCCTTAGACACCCACCCGTTCTTAGAAACCACGTTTGCAAATAGTTTAGCATCGAAACTGACCATTTCAAAAATGTGTTTACTTGATTGAAGGAGAGGGGAATCAGAAGCCGAGGCGTTTTAAAAAATCTGACTGTTGGCAGTATTGATTGTATTTTTCCTCTAGTCTGGTTAAATTGGTTTGACCAACCTCCTACTTCTTAACGAGACTTAAAAAAATGCATGACTTCCCCCACCCTACCTAAATGAGCTCGAAACCTTCGTGACTAATGTCGCGCTAACCTTCCATCCATCATGCCTCCCGGGGCGCCCCCCCCCCCTTCTTCCCTCCATTGTGGATATTGGAAAAATGTGCTTTTTGTAAATTCCTTTTTATCAAATAGGTTTCTTTCCTCAATGCTCGATTGATGTATCATCGACAATCAGAATTGATGATATGAGTTGTTGAAGTGTACCGTCTATCGCCAAATATAGCTTTCCGTATATCGCGAATGTTGTGAAATCCCTTGTATCTAAGCGGTGTTAAGTATTATTTTACTGCCAGTTGTTCCCTACTTTGCCCAGGGTTCGTTTCACGCGGGTTTCGCCCAGTGCTTGGTTTGACAGGTTAATTTTCCTTCTTTTAGATTCGTGGGTTTTGTTTCATCCGTGGTTGATTCCCAGTTTCTCTCGGTGTTGTCTGGACGTTCATTGAGACGGTTAATTTGCCTCTGTAATACTCCCCCCCCCCCACCATTCCTCCCATCCTCTACCTACCATCTCGCCTCCCTATCCCCTTTTCTCTTGAGCGAGCCGAATGCCTGGTTGCTGGTGACATGTGGCCGACTTTCCAAGATCGACTCGTAACAGTAGGCAACTTTTTTCCGCCCCTAGAATTCAGAATTTGTTTATTGTTTGTTTGTTTGTTTGTTTCGCCCCTAGCTTGCAATGTGCAACAATGACTCCACATCTTTTAGTTCGGCTTTCATTTCTTGGCTTACAACAATATACAACAGTGACTTACAATGTGTGAGTAGCCCTTTACTGTCAAAATAGTCTTTAAATGGCAGTATTGCCTTTCTTTCTGGCCAATAGGCTATTTGTATTTTAAGCTCGTGCCTTGTACTTTTGCGCATGTGTGCTGTTTTTATAAAAATATTTCTAGAAAACAAATCACTTTTTCTACAGTTTTGGAGCTGTCACCTTTACTTGGATCTCTTCTTTATAGCTTGCCTCTGCTAGATTTTTAGGCCTACGTTCGAGAGCCCTCGCTCTTAATCAGATATGATTTTAATCCTACTCTTCTGAATATGCCAATCAATGCGATTGGGTATTAATCGCCGTTACTCGTCTGTAGTTTAGCAGTATTCATCAACGGTTAGTATTAAGAGTTTCAACCTAACAGTCAGTCAGGTGTCTAGGAACCATGCATCAGTATGGACCAATTAACCAACCTGCATGAATGTGCTGATCAATCATAGCAGGGGGAAATCATTTCCTCTGCTCCGGGGAATGAGAACCACGAGGAGTGATAAACAGGTAACGAAATAATACCAGCACCGGAATAGTTTTTGATAAAAATATAGCCTATAAAAGTGCACATGTAAAACAATAAAACACGACGTTTCGGGGATAATTTGCACTCCGTTATCAAGTGTGGATATCCGCTCAAAGGCTTCGTACACAAATAAAAAAACACAAAATCATGTTAGGCCTATGGCAGACACATCTTAAAAAAATAAAAATTAAAAAAAAATTTAAATCCAAGAACCTATGTATTGGTGGCCGAAACAGTAAATACAGTAGGGAGACCAGCTAGACGACCTCTTCCCTGCGAGTGCAGGTAACAAGTGAAGCCAGGTGGATCTCTCGCGCATTATATACCCAAAGTGAGC
>JAHWFP010155167.1:0-10715 GCA_023313725.1 Lithobius niger | reverse complement strand
AAAGGTGGTAATCATCTTTTACGTAAAAACAACCCTTGAACCACAAAATCACATTTAAAGTATATCACCCTTATTTTGAGCAAAAGCTCCATTTTTCAATTGGTCGTTATAGGGATATTCGTGTTCAAAATGCTGTTGCGATCCCTGTAATTGCCCGAAATGTACAAGCTTAGGATTTTCTGAAAGGTGGCGATCTATTCTTTTCATCAATCCTAACCGAAATTGTTTAACTTAGTTTGTCTAAGTGGCCCTACTACCCGCAATACAAAAGTATTAAACCTTTCAGTGCTATATGCACGTGTATATACAGCCAAACTGAAGCACAGTTTTAAGTATTAAAAACAAGACTCCCAAGTATGCTCGAGATGGCCAACACTGAAGAAACGACAACAATACTAGGTTCCCTTAACAAGCCGACTCTAGAGACGGCCGTGACCGAGTTGGTAGAGGCGTGTGCCCACGTCAAGAAGCTCCTTCAAAATAGCACCTAAAGTCAAAAAATAACTTAATTTTTGGCTACACGCCTTAAAAATATTGCCACTGGTACACAGCAGCCTGTAAAAACCATTTTTTAAAGTAAATTTAGTGGGTTAAACAAAGTAAAACGTTCAAATTTATAAAGTAGATATTTCAAACTACTTTTTAAAATAAAAAAAAATTGAATTTTTTTCCCCCTTCCACCATTAGCACGTTACCTGAAAGCGTTATAGCCAATCGTCTCCGCCTTCGCAATAATCGTGCATTAAAGCACATACCGAATCAAGTCTAAATATCCTTATCACCACGATAACGTCATGGTCTAATGGTAGGTTCAATTGGCTTGTTTTCGCGTTAAGGTATTGTGTATATTCACCAAGCGATAGTCACGCATTCGACATTCAAAACGGTAGCAGGTTTGTATTCTAGTGCCCAAGCCGTTAAAGGTGCATTCCCAACGCCATTTTTCTGTCGATCCTCCACATCAAGTACGGCCCTTAAAGTTCTATTTACTTACCGTTCGTCAATCCTTTGCTAAAAATCCGTTTTAAAATGTGGCGTCTAGGAGATTTTCTGTTGAGTATTGGGAACTACATTTATTAGCATCCTGCGATTAAATGATCCTTTGAAATTTCATCTGTGTGTGTGCATGTACTAGTTTTGCTAATAATTATCGTGTGATTAAAAATCTAAAAGACTAATGTGGTAAAAATTAGAATGATTTACGCCAATAGATCGCCTAAGAAAAATTATAAGACACTAGCCTAACAAAATTATAAAGTGAGATGTTAGAATACCTAAACCATTCCAGTTTGTGCCGACTCAATTTTTGCAATCATGCTGTTTCGTCTACTTCGTCCATTGCCAACTGAGATAGTAGCTGCGTTTCTCGCTGCGAGGAACACAGCTACTATCTCAGTTGGCCTTGTATTACTATGCAGAGTCTCGCGAGACGGTGCGATGATAACATACGCATGTGACTATTGGCGCATGGCTGTTATAAGACAGGCGGAGTGTACCTTTAAGATGTTAAGAAGGTAAGCTGTTAGTCAGTTAAGCTGCAGAAAAGCTGCAGAAAATCCTTTCTCCGCTCCGTCAAACAATAATTGTCGCAAACAGGTGGATGACGGATCGCAAAAATCATTCAATTTCTCTGTCAAAAATATTGAAGCAAGGGCCACATGTCTAAATGACTGCTTTACTTCTTTGTTGAACGAAAAATGACCTTTGGCAATTTAAATTCCTTTATTTGGGAGCAAATGGTATAGCGTTTAAAGACTCAGTTTGGGAGAGGGCGCTTGTGATGGATGCTTATATAACGACTATACTATTTTAGATTCTGGTTGGCCATTCGCGCGTATTTTCGGAAAATGGATTGATCATGCCTGGTAAAATTTCTCTTCGAGCAGACGAACCAACATGGCTACCGTGTCGCTCGCTTCATCGCTTTCCCAACGTGAAAAACGTTTGAATTTACAGGCTAGGAAGATTATTTGGAATGTCTTCTAATACATCAAGGCTCTGTACTCAACACGGACGCTGAAACAACAAATTCAAGAGGACGGCATTGCCACTGACGTACTCGGAGAACGGTAAGACGTACCTTGTCAGTAGCAAAAACCGTACCGACAGCCAAGGTAGGGTTAGGCCTAACGTCGCAGACATTATGTACGCCAGACGCTCAATGCGTGTACAAGGTTCCAGTCACCGCCAACATTAGTGCATACACATGACAGGCGATTGAAAACGATCATAAAATACAGATTTTCGAGTGGCCAACCAGAACCTAAAATAGTATAATTATCACTGTTGTACACCTACCAAGCTGTACTGTAGACCTGTTATTACTCTGTCCCACTAATGTTGCAATCACTTACTGCTAAAATAAAAATTGCTCTACCATGGGGTGCTATAGTCTTCCGTTATTCTGTCCCGCTATTGTTGCAATCAATTCCCACTAAAATCAATGTTCATCTGCCAAGCACTGCTGCAATTTTGCATTATTCTGTCCCACCATTGTTGCAATCACTTACCCCTAGGGATACTTGGGTGGGTGACCGCCTGTTAATCCGGTTGCTTCAGGCATTGGGTCTTAGGGCGTCGTTGGGCAGATTACCAGGAGTGGTTAATGCTCGCTACAAACCCTGTGAACCCTTTTGGATCCTAGGTCATCATCCATTTGCCAAGCTGCACTGTAGTTTTTGAATTATTCTGTCCAGCTACTGTTGCAATCACATTCAGCTAAAATCAACGTTCATTTATTAAGCTTTAGCTTTGTATTTGTTCTGTTCCTCCGCCGTTCAGTCATTTACCACTAAATTCAGCGTTATTCTACCAAGTCATGCTGTAGTACAAAATCGTCTCTGACAGTGATGTGGTACCCCACAAATGCAAGAAAACACACTTGATTTTTAATTTTCAGCCGGTTTATTTCGGTCTTGATCACCTAAAATGAACGTGGACACATTTGAGAATGAAACCAACAGGAAAAAGGTAAAAAAAAAAAAAAAACACAGCAAATG
The DNA here is from genome assembly GCA_023313725.1 of Lithobius niger. NCBI lineage: Eukaryota > Metazoa > Arthropoda > Chilopoda > Lithobiomorpha > Lithobiidae > Lithobius > Lithobius niger. The sequence continues at coordinate 7,716 of JAHWFP010155167.1, read as the reverse complement.
GTACTCACAAACAGGGAAAACAAAATGAAAAAGCTTTCATAAATTTTTTAATTTTTTCCTGTTGGTTTCATTCTCATGTGTCCACATTCACTTTGATGATCAAGGCCGAAATAAAACGGCTAAAAATTAAAAATCAAGTGTGTTTTCTTGCGTTTGTGGGGTACCACGTGTGTCAGAGACGACTTTGCTGTGTTTCTCCCCGACCCACACATTAATTTCGTTCTGCATGCTGTAGTGTTGTATCATCCTGTCGCACTACTGTTACCATTACTTACCACCAAAATAAAGGTTTACCAACCAGGTATTGCCGGAGTGATTTACAGTTCCATCTACTAATGGTTGCTACTGTCTTGCAATACTCTCTCAGGGCTCGTTTACGCAACGAGACCTTCTCGCTCGCCGAAAGCTATTTGCTAGGCAACCGTTATTTATTTACGATTAATTTCCCGTTTCTATTAAATGATTGCGGTAATACACAACAAATTAAATGTATTATAAATAACAACACGGGCAAAGAACAAAGTGCAACAGTAATTTTACACATTGCTATACATTGTTGCCATTTCACGCTATTTCCAAAATTTGCTATTCTCGCTGAAAAAACAGCTTCTAGCAGTGATCAAACGACGGTAGAATAAATAGCTACTCGCAGCGAGAATTCAAAATCCAACATGGCGTCCATTTCGGAGTTATCGATTCGAAGACAAACCTTCGAATGCCGGTATTCAGGAATCTGTCCATCGTCGTGTACTGCAGTAAAAATTGTTTTCTTGTTGTCATAAATCGACGCTGTCATGTTGCAAGCATCTTGCGTCGTGTCGCGAGGCACGAGGAGAAAATTTTCGTCCGCGTTGTTGCCATGGTTACTACGTATAGACAACTTGAAAGCCGCATTCTCCAACAAAGGCGAGAAGCAGCCAGCAGATTTAGTATTGACCAAGTAAAAGCTAGTAAGCGAGAAAATTGTCCTTGCGTAAACGCGCCCACACTCTGTAACGCTATTGTTTCGATCCGCGCCACTGAAATCAACCTTCACATTCTAAGTACTGCTGTAGTTTCTACATTGTTTTATTTTTCTTGTAACGGACGCACAATGCGACAATTTAAAGGTACCTATTCACCGACTGAGAGGTCGCAGCATCCAGCGCCGTCTACCATTATTTAGTTCTGTGTAGCACTTGATTTCAACAAGCGAAGGAATGCGCAAAGAAATTTCTTTTTTACACTACAAACTAGCCACGTGCCTCCTTAATTATTGAATGTAATGTTGGTGCGTCCACGTGCACCGTGCAGCAACAGTCAAGATTGACGATATCATTCACTAGATGGCGCCCTCTCTAGTGGTTCAAAATCTGCGTTTCAAAACGGTCGATATGTAGAAAAAAAAAGCGCCCTTGATGTCGTTAGGCTTAACTTTACCGCTTGCTTCCTGGTGCACGTGGGCGCACCAATTTTACACTCAATAATTAAGGAGGCACGTGGCTTGTTGTTGTGTCAAAAGAAATTTATTTGCGTGCTCCTTCGCCTGTTGAAAGCAATGGCTAGACAGAACTAGATAGCGGTAAATGGCTGTATACCATGCGCAATGGCTGTTTGCCGTGACGTCACCATGAGTTAGCCAATGACGAACGAGAACAACGGCTGTTTGGCCATCTGATTGGACTAGCCCAGTCACGTGATGTGCACGTCACAGCAAACAGCCATGGCGCGTCGTATAGATGTTGCAGCCTGTCATTTGGTCGGTGGCAATCCCCCTTTAAGGTGCATGAGCTCTGCTTTACCAACTGAATATGAACAAATCGGTAAGGGTTGGTACCAGTTTTGAGTCCTGGACTGTGGTTGTCACTCCGACCAGGAAAGAAACGGCCATGTTGAAAACGTTAGGCCCAAAGCAAAAAATCGAACCGCTAGCACGTCTCCAACAAATGACAGCAGAGATCAAACTTTAGCGTCAGCTTTTGCAGCCCTCCTTTCTCGGGAGTGGAGCAACCACACCTACACGTTTTCACGAACGCAGATGGAGGAAGCGTTCCTGATAGAGTTCTGTGATGTCAACAGGCCTGCCCTAGGGACTACAAGTGAGACGGATGGGGGGAAGGGAAAGGATGAAGGGAAAAGAGGAGGGGGAAGATTGTGGTGAAAAGGAGAGGAAGAGTGGTTTGAAGCTGAGGTCTTCATTTGTAGGGTAATTCTGTTTGATGTGAAGGTCGGTCCAAGGTTGGGAATCAGTCAATACAAGGCCAAGTCTGGATTTTTGGATGCATATGGTAGCTTACACGGAGTTTTGCACTCTTATACCTTTTGCCGATGTCTCGTATACTTTTAGAAAAAAACGAGAAACTAAGTAGCAACGCCACATCTGACTGACGACAAAACCCACAGAACAATCAAACAGATCTTTAAATTTTCGAGTGGGTGGTACTTTGATGATCTTTATCAAAAAAATAGCATGAGGTTGGACCCTTGTGTTGGTTCCAACCTGCAGGATCAGACACAAAGATTCTTGTGTGGACCACAAAATCTCGGACTGAAATTTTGTGATTTCAAGTTTAAAATTACGTAGTAGCTTTGGGGGTTGTGGAACTGTTGGTCTCCCTATAAAAAAAATACTAGGATTCATTAACCTTTCTGACCAAGTATTATTCACTGATCTCGTGTCAGAACCACCTAACAAAAATCGCATAGCAGTGACATAAGCAGTGAACAAAAGGGAAACAACACTAATAGGTATTATGTATGTATTTGTAGCTATGTTGCTTATGTTTTCGTGTTTCTCGGTTTTGGTGTTGTTTTTCTCTTGTTCTGACCTTTGTGTGTTTTCTCTAATAGAAAACACAAAGGTCAGAACAAGTGAAAAACGACACCAAAACCTAGAAATACGAAAAACAGAGTAAAAGCAACGTAGATGCAATTACATAGGAACATAGCTATGTAATAAACAGCAACACTGCTCCACCACCATCCTTTCGTCTACGCTTTCTCCTTGTTTGCCTTATTTTTAAAAGATGAATAGCAATCTTTTAATGGTCGCTTGATTACGAGTTTCGAGTGGTGTACCTCAAGACCCTCTTTTAGGGCCCATTCTGTTCTTTGGTTTTCATTGGTGTTTTTATTGCTGTGCTACATTCATATTATTCTAATCGTAATCGTAATAGTTTTCTATGTTGATCTTGTTTTATTTCTATACCGTTTTGCCTCTGTCTTTTGACGTACCTATAATACTAATCGTACAAAGTTCACCTTTGTATTGCGTTTCTATGATTGTCAGTCTTCTTGTGTTTAGTTATATTTATTTGTTTATTGGACACGCGAAAGAAGCGGCGAGGTTGAATGTTCAGCTGAAAATGGATTTTGTGTTTCTGTCTGTCTATCTGTCTATCTTTTTGGAATCCTGTCTCTATCTATTTAGCTAGCTAAATTGACAGACAGGGAGGTAGGTACCTACCTGTATCTTCCTATATATCTATCTACCTATCTATTTAGCTATCTATTTGCCTATCTATCTACCTATCTATCTACCTATCAATCTACCAATCTGCCTATCTCCTGTCTATCTGTCTACCTATCTACCTGTTGGTCCGCCGAGTTTCAGGTGGCTGCACACTCAATGCAAGCTGAGACAGCTTTTGGTAACAGTACAAAGCCATGAAGTTAGTACTTCTGTACATGGGCACCAGCAAACCTCCAGTAGCAAGGGAACCATCGGAAAATTCCAGATTCACGTTGCTAAGGCAGATACTCGAGCGGTTGCCTTAGCAACGAAGTTTGTGTGGTAATTAAGAGGCGCTTCTGTGGGCCTCATTTCAACCAAAGCTGCCCTCCATGATGGATGGTGTTTCGTAGATATTTTCAACTCGAATATTTTGTAAGTTCGAAATGTAACGTTTGTTTGATGGGGAAATAAATTCCGACTTTTGTTTTCTGGTCAAAGGCTTTGTATCCCTAAATGATTCACGTATTTTTAAACCCCTCTATAACACTACCTACCTACCTACCTACCTATCTATCCATCTGTCTCTCTTCTGAGTATTTCCATCTATCTTGTCTATCTACATACCTATTTGGCTATGTAGCTGTCTATTTGTTCGTCCGTCTCTTTTTTTTTGGTGAATACCTGTATGAAAAGGGGCGGAGGGGGGATATCAGGTTGGTTCAATGTTTAGTACGACCATCTCATATGGGCCATAGGTTCCGCGCTCAATCCTAGTTCGGCCCATCCCTGAACATTCAAAAACCTAGTGCCCTGGATATGCACTCACGCTCATGTCGATGGCAGCGTGGGAAAAATCTTAGAAAAATAGTCCCTTACTGTCCCGAGGTTCCTCTCTCTCCTCAGCAGTTGAAAAGGACGTTAATTCGGCCATTTCCTTTTTTAACATATTGCAAGGTTAAATTCAGGCAAGCGTTATTGCATCAGTTCCTGGTTCATATTTCTATGGCATTCTGGGAATATCACGAACTTATTTTTTAACTTGACCAATAGGATTAACCTTGGCGGACTTTCCCTGGTTGAATGATATCACTACCTTCGGCAGCCGACCCTTTATTGGAAACTTGGTGGCTTCTTTTAAACCCGTTTTGGTTTTAGGTGGATTATTTTTACTATTATATAAGGATTAATCACAATTCCAGATAGGATAGATTTGCGTATTGCCCATTTTGTTACCCGATACCCAATTTTAGTTTTCAGGCAAAACCTTTTTTTTTTATGTTCAATGACCTGATACTGTGCTTACTCCACCCATACGACGAGGCTTCCTTTACGCCAGCAAGCACGTAACTTCCGCAGCACAATCACCTTCCATACTTCCTCACAAATTGCAACTTGTCTGGATCGGATCCTCCTCTCCCCTTAAAAGCAGTCTTAATGCGTCGTGATGGAACACTCGCGGAGCTCTGGTCTTAAGGGACTAAAGTTTGCAGTTTGGAATTGAAAGTTTGGAAGAGCAAGATTTCGGTTTGAAGCGTTGTTTTTAGTGACGGATGGCGAAGTTGGGTCTAGCCTTTTAACCCACTACGTAATCGCTTGGTTTAACGACATTTTCGTAGAAGAAATGTCGCAATAATAATAATAACATACAATTCAATCACGTAAAAAGTGATCTGGAGCAGGAAGGGCCAACACCAGTCCAACTGGATGCAAAATGAAATAATCAAGTCAAAATACAACAGTCTGGCCTTTTTTAAAGGGGGAATCAAGTTTTTCTAAGTTCAATAACTTCTTTAAAATATCTACAGACTTTTAAATGTTAAGAAAAATCCAAACGTGGACCGCCCTTAAAAAGTGATGTACAGTCAAGTCTTGATGTCTGAAGGACCAACTTCAAACTGTGGCCATGCTTCTAAAGTATAAGGCTAAAATCTAAAACAAGGAGGTCAACAGCAAGGATACCATGTATGATCCTAAAAATCAAATCAAGGTCAACTTTTAATTGATGGAGTTCTACGGAATCTACTTTTAATATTTTTACTCTTTGGCAATCCTGCACATTTTGCATGCCAGGCAGTATTTTAGGTGAAGCGCCGCTGTTTGATTTCAGGAGGTCAATATCTCTAAGAAGTTAAGGAGACCACCCAGGGCTTGCATAATCAAGCAGTGGTATTACATATATTTTTGAATGCCTGTATTTTAGTAGGAACATTTCTCGAGCTGAAGCAATGCTTAACGTTTGGAGATCAGAGAATTCCAGAGATTCATTGTGGTCACAGTGTGTAGAAGCTATAAGGTCGTTAGTGAGCCTTAATCCTAATTTTCGTACAGTGTCCGTTTGGCAATTGTACATTTTTGGTATTGTATGTCAAGTATAGATTTTTTTTCCAATGTGGAAACTCGGGTTTTTGTTGCATGAGATTTGCACGGTTTGCAAACTGTTTCCCACTTTGAAATGTAGTGAATTTCGAGATTTAGGGCCTGATTATCCTTCACATCAAAAACAGTCGAGTGTAACATTAAATCGTCCGCAAATTTTACTTCGTCAGCATCGTGTGGATTACAGGTTAAATCGTTTAGAATCAGGATAAACAAAAGTGGACCAAGCACAGGCCCCTGAGGAACTCCGCTGAAGACTTCGACAGTAGTTGAACTACACATCCCAAATGACAACTTATCGGTTATGTTGAGTGACAATGGCCTGGATCCAAACCCCCTAGTTAACCATTAAATCCAAAGTATGACAGCTTTTAAAAAAAAAAAAGGTTACTGGGCACCACTGATTCAAACGCTTTCTGAAAATCAAAGAAAATGACGTCAGAGGAGATACCCTGATCATAAGCACCAGTCCACTTATCCAAAGCAAGCAACGACTGGTGGTAGAAAACTAAACTGGTCTGTGTTTACCAAGTTGTAACTGTTAATGTGCTGAATCATTTCCTCTCGAGTAATGGCTTCAATGGCCTTGCAAGGCAACGCCGGAAGAGAAATCGGCCGATAGTATTCTGGATCGATAGCATTTCCTTTTTTTCAAGCAGGTATAATGTTAGCGGCACTCCAAATTGTGGGTGTCAATGACAAGTGTAGTCAATGCAAAAATGTAAGCAAGGGGAAAACTGATTTAGAGGCCAATTTCTTCACAAAAATCCGCAGAAACACCATTGGTCCAACGGTACGGCCAGGTCTGATGTTGACAAGAGCTGCGAAAACATTTTCCGGTGTGAGCGCAAGACTGTCACACAGCCTGCATAGACATTCTGGTCTGGGAATTTTCAGTATTTGCAGGAGGTAAAGATATACGATAAGATCTAGATATGGGGTTTGGTTAACATCCCTGTAATGTGTGGTGCAGGGGGAACCCGGTCAATTGCACTGTGACTGACGTTGGCACTATATAATCAATCTGTTGAAGCGCCATTAAACCTCATTCCTCCCTCCCCCTCCACCCCAATTTCTGGTCGAGTGCTGGAATTTTTCCATTATCTGTAACTGTAACTCCGTTTGCAGAAAAATTTTAATTTAATAAATTTGCTGCGGCCATATCAGTTATAAAAATATTTCCCACCTTAAGAGGTGGAACAAATCTACAGAAACCAGTCTTTTCACGAAAGAGACGAAAAAAGGGATGTTACGATTCCTTCAGAAAAGATCTTCCGTTCGCGTGAATAGTGTCAACTGAATTTTTAAAAGTGATTGCGTAAACCCTACAGCATTCATTGTAGGTTAATAGCTTAAGACGTTAACGGTTTTAACTTCCTAAGTCCAAGTTTGGTAATATCCTTAGGGATCTGTTCAAACTTTTATCATTCGTTAGATTTTTAAGGGAACTATACAAAAGGTTAATTCGCGCCAAATTAAGTTTGGCATTGGAAATGTACTCCAAGCATCATTTACAGTACATTCCGCCAAAACGTGTTTGGCCCAATCAGCCACTGTTAGACGTAACGTAACCTCAATTTGTCGAAACTAATAACTCATTAACTAGCTGCTGAAATATCCATAGGTTGAAATGCGGTGTGGAGTTTTACAACCGTGTTGCGGTATAGCTTAAACCGCGATGACGGTGCACTCGAACATCCTACACCAGTCGTTCATCGTAAGTTAAAGTGGCACTAGCACCGATTGAACGTCTGCAGAATCTGGTAACATCTAACGCTATCTAGTAATATGCGATAGACCTAAGGGGTAACTCATGGTTGGCATTGCTTCAGAACGTTTCTTGTTGCATGTCTTCTATACAGCAGTGACATTTGCCGCCATATTGGCACCAGTATGGGTTTTGGAGG
>JAHWFP010155166.1:0-11341 GCA_023313725.1 Lithobius niger | reverse complement strand
AACAATGGCTGCAACATGTGGAGCATATCAGTCATTAGGGCGCCGAACTTCTTTTCCATCCCAGACACTGCCGAATCCACCTTGTCCGTAATTCGTTGCTCCATACGAGTTGCTTTCGCATTAAAAATTTCGTTGGCTGTGGTCTGCATCGACGCCAGCCACTCTTCATTTGCGAACGGCACCTGTCTTACTCCATCCTCCACCAACTTTGCATCATCCGACACCACCACACTTTCATGAATTTCAGCAAAGTCATTTTCGTTTGTTGACGCCATCTTGTTTTCTCCCTCCGGTTGACAACCTGCAGCCGTTTCGCCCTAAACCAAACCTGCCGTTGCAGCCCTGGCCCTTTGATCTGCTTTTTGATCCGATTTCTTCCACGTGTGCAAAATGTCCTTCACAGTTGAACGATGATGTAAATCGCACAGTTCACATACTTTGGTGACGAAGTTGCAGGGCCTGCATTCACGGCAAAGAGGGTGAAAATCTCTTGACTGTTTCTTGCAGCTACACGCATCAAATTTCTTCGAATTGAGCCTCTCACGTAATAGATCGTTTAATGCTTCTATCGTGGTCATAATTATGCCCAGAAAAGTTGATAACTTTGCTTCCCAACTCGAAAACAAAGGCAGCGATGCCAAACACGTCCTACCCTAACAACGTGCTCAAAATGTGATGAGGGGAACAAACAAGATGGCGGCCTCCTAGTTACGGGTAGCAGCGCCCCTGGCGGGAGAGGAGAGAAAGTTGGATACAAGCTAAAAAAGGGAGTTTTTTAGTTGATAAATGAGCAGTGATAGCGTAAAATGATGATTTTAAGCATAATTACTGAAGTAAGTATTTGCAGGTAGTAAGAAACATTAATTCATCAACAATCTTTACATTGCAACTCGCAAAGAGATATGATGTAAATAAAACTTGTAAGGTACGAGTACCAGTACTGGCTGGTACTTGTGTTCAAAAGAAGCGTGATGCAAATGGCGAGTGTAAACTTTCCATGCAGATCATTAGTCGGGAGTTCGTTGTACGTAGCCTCCAGAACCAGACCTGATATTCTGTTAAGCGTTATAATATTGCCCCAATACAACAAAGCATACACTCCCACGCACGTTCGCTTATTGTTAAATATATTGCGATACTTAGTTAGAACTTAGAACTAAACATTATGCAATACATCTTAGCAGTCTCACGGGACCTGAGTTGTATACATATGTAGGTGCATCATGGCATTCGACAGCGATGACCGGCATAGTTTCGGCAGACACATAGTAATCTTGGGGGGTGGGGAGAGTACCTATTTTGTGGGGATGCAAAAAGCAGAGCACGGTGAGCCTCAGCACAGTGAAGGCAGAATACAGTGCGGTGGTTCTGGTGGTGAAGAAATTGCACTGGTTGTATTGAGGGTACACTCTTGTCAAGTTCAGAGTAGAACCTTTGGCTAGAACCTCGACATTGTACTGTGGCTCACAGTCTGCCCATCACTTCACTCAGACAGAGGTGGAAATCATAAGACCAACGCATATTGATATAGCCTACAGTATCTTTTTGATGTACTGGTTATGAAAAGATTTTCAGTTTATTGAAAGTTCCATTCGAACTGAACATTGCAGATATGCTATCGAAATAGCTGAACATAGGACGTTTAATTAGGCTATGTTCAGTGGTAATCTATAATTGCTATTCATAATTGTGTGTCATATAATTCTATAAATTATCTAGCATGGGAAGAATGAGAGGGTGTGTTGGTTGTATACAGAGTGTATTTTTTGGTTCTTCTCAGCAAAGAGACTTTATTTATTTATACATATTATTGTTTAATATTACTACTATTTAGGGAAAAAAAATTTGAAATGTACTTCTCTAACTCTGGAAAGAGTGACCGTAACGCCTGGTCGGCAATGACACATTACGTATGCGTGGAGAGGAAATACCGGATTGATCGTGCACTTTAGCCTGGCAGGAAAAAGGAAGGACTTCCGGTTTTGTATGAAGTAACTGAAGAATGGCTCCCACTCGTGTTCGCGCTGCAAGCAGCAGCCATTAAGTGCTGTAATTTCATTTAAAACAGATGTCACTGCTTAATAAACAGTTGAATTTTTCCTTCTGGACCTTCTTTGACACATGCACAATAATTGTAGAAGAAAATAGCTGGAGTAACAAGAATTTCTACAGAATTGGCACTATGTTGAGTCAGCGATGACGCGACCACAACATATAGAACCTGGGTGAATGCGAGGTGTCCCTGAGCATTTCTACATTGTGATGACTTGGTGATTATATCCTTTCCCCAAAGATTCCACATGCCCTACATCGTTGCAGCATGCTGGCAATTTTTTTTCTTTTCTGAAACGCACAGGGATTTTTTGTTGCAATACGTGAACTCATCTCAATAGTCATAGCCATGTGTGGTTCAGGTTTCGCCATCAAAGTAAACTGCACCCGAGCCTTCAGTCTACCCCTTTCAGATTTTTCTACCTGGGGTAATTACGTCCGAACACGCTGGACGTACAGTGCGCACGTTAGTAGCCTCGTCCAAAAACCCGGCTGTATACCAACAACCTTACTACTACTACTACTGCTACTACTATGGACTCGAATTTCGTCAACTGAGCACTTTCCAATCGTGCTACATGTGAATACATTCAGAAGTGTCAGAACGGTAATTTTTGTGTTTTTATTTAACAAGAAAATCAAATTTGAAACAAAATAATGTGTAAGTTTCGTGGAACTGCACTTAGAACATGACCACGATGGAAGCATTCTTGATGACGCTTTGCTATCTCGATGGGCCTTGACGATGACCATGTAGCGATATAGGCACAAATGACTAATTGGGAAGGGAAGCGTCATCCTGCATTAGTGGCGATTTAGCCTTTCGATGATGCATCGGATCAAAGACTGGGGAATATCCCGAATTGCTGATTCATTAAAGGAGGTAGGCCTAACTCACTGTTCGATGGACGTGGCAATTTGGCAATTGGGTGTGGCAATTGTTACCTGCTGATAGCTCGTTAGTAACATGCCGACCGCCATGTTGGATTTTTTGGTCTCACATTCGTCCATTGCTTTCCTCACTATATCTTCACAACAATATTAAAACTTGCCTGCGTATGATTTTCCCCAACACTACCAAATGAAACATTAAACAAATCCCCTACCTCTACAAAAATACTAGGAGCAGCTGAAGGGGTATTAATGGGCCCAGAAGGGGGAGGGTGGTGAATTTGCATTTAAAGGAAACACTGGTGGTATGAAATAAATAAATGAAACATGCAAAGCAAGCCAAAAAAAACAGCATCTAACCAAACTGGTGGGCGATACTGTGCCAGAGTTGGAGATCTTTGGTGATGGAGGGCAACTATTAGTAGGGACGGACTGTTGTGGTTCGACTTGGGCTTTAGCTTTGGATGATGGGAAAAAACTGCTAATATCCAACTGTCTAACCTAGTTAAGAAAATACAACAGTTTACGAAACCGTAAATAACATGCAAGCTTAAATTTCCAAAAGAACTAAGATATCACAACAGACAATGTGGTTTATCCTCCTCTTAAACGCCAATGTGGGTTTTTTAAAAATGATATAGGGATTTTAAAGGTCGTGCACACAAAGTAGAGATTGACCAAATATGAATCTGACTTTGGCGATGGCGTACCTATCTGCCAGTTCTTGTTCTACCAGCATTTGTTAAGACGTGTTTTGTTGTGGATGAGAACGGTGCAGCACAGGCAAAAGTTTTTTTGTTACCTTAACTTTCCAGATTAGGTTTGGAGCCAGATTCGATTCAAGTATTTTTTTTAATTACCAAGATCCGATCCAGATTCCATATAAGTGGGTTCGGTCAATCCCTACTACAACGCTTTCAGTATGTTCGTGAGGGTAAATTTCTAAAATAAGGTAGTAATAATAACGATAATAATTTTGGACGATGCACTAATACTACTTCCGATGAACCCTTACTTCCTGTTAAATGCCCTGATGATGGCTTGAGGTAGTTTCAATGGTACCGATATCGGATCTGTTATAAGTTATGGTTACTCCTTTTTCTTTGAATGTCAACTACAAGTCAATTTGGATGATGCAGCACGCCATTCAAACGGTCGTATTAAAAAAATAGGGCGTTCTTTTCCCAACCTCCAGCATTGTATTCTGACAAGAAATAAAAAAAATTGGTGCAGCCCAAATGGCTTTCCAGAGCTAAACGTTAATCTGAATGTTTCTTCAAAGATCGGAAATCACACGTATTGTGTTGGAGCATGGACATTATAAAACACTTAAGTTTGGCAATTACTTCCCTACATTGCTTTTTTAACACACTTCAGTAGTCTGTGGTGAATTTCCCCCAGCCTGTTGGAAGGTTGGTGCTTTCTCGCACGGCTAGCTCTGTCTGGATTTAAATTAAGGTTGTTGAGGTGTTGACGGCTGCACAATCCACAGTTCGAGCTAGACATCCCAAAAATTCTGTAGAAAACTTTGCTTTCACAGATTCCCTGGCAGTCCACCGCTCAGGGAATTAATTACTGGACCCTGTTCCATTCAGGGAATTAATTTCTGGAACCTATTCTGCTCAGGGAAGTAATTTCTGGAACCTAATTCCGACATAATTACCTATTCGTGCTTCACTCAACACAACACCAGAATCAAAACAAGTCCATTGATGGGTTCTTTGTGAATTTTCGGTGGCTTTGCACTGCCACCTTCTTCAGGCACAGGCATGGAGTCCATACAACACACTAAAGGACCAACTACCACATTTGAACTTCGTGCTCTTTCACAGTTGACCTTAAGTCACGTAGGCTGGCTGGCGCTGGTGCTGTCATCTTTCTGCGGTGGTGATGGTGGTATTAGGTAGTCTTTCCATTCCTCATTCAATCGATCCTGCAGCTCAGGAGTGACGATCTGCATGTAATCTGCTTGTGAAAGGGGTCTTGGAACATTCATTAAAGGAATCCCAAGGCAGTGTTGGATAGCCAAGGATTCAAGGGCCCTCAGATGGGAATCCTGGCGCGTGTTAGCTCGCATTAACACTTTCGTTCCCTCCCAGCAGATTAGGTGTTCTCGATGGTCACTCTGTGCATCAACTGCGCCCCTTCAGTCAATGTAAGTGGTTGCTTGGATGTGCTTGCCAACACGTGTACACGTAACTGCAAGAAATGTGGGGTACCCTCGTTGTTATGGTTGCACCACGTTGGAGTTACTATTGTTATGTAATAAGGCAAACTAACAAACTATCAAATTAAACATGCTGTCATTTTGGTTTCACACAATTAGCTTAAAAGATACATAAGGCATACTGCTTCGCACTATTTATTTTCATTGTGAGTGACGTGAAATATTTTCTTTTCTTCTTACCTTTTTAGATGGCGAGACATCATCATCACTTGATGCAGCAGCAGCGGTGCGCTTCCGTGCACTACTGCTTGGTGTAGAAGTACGACTTCTGCTTGGCGTAGGTGTGCGACTACTATTACAGGAGTTGTTCTGTGTTAAACAAAAATGACGAAAACCATGAGCCAAACAGGTATCGTAAGGCGTGAAGAGCAAATTTTAGCAACAGCCAAATCATTTACTCACTGCATAGTAAACAAACAAAAATTCAGTTTAAAACTTTAAAGTACAAAGCAAGAATTTATTCAAGAGCAGATACCCTATTTTTCACATACACTGGCTGGTCCTTGATTAATTTAAGCATTTATTCAAAATCAGGTCAGTATTACCCGTACCACTTAACTACATCAGCGCCTAGAGTAGGCGATTTTACCGAGTAGCTTGTCTTCTTTTCTTGCAATATTTTGTTACCATTTTTGGCTTACCTTTATATGTTGGCCTAGGACACAGAACTGAAAAATGTGCCATTCTTATACGTCGGATAATTACTTCAGGTGTTCTCAGATGTATGCTATGTGCCAATTTTTATGACTGTTTTTAATAGTTTTAAATTTTGTTGTTGTTTTAAAGAGTGAGTTACACATTACTCACATTTAACTTGCATTATCGAACTGGATACGGTCAGCAAATTAAACTGCTTTATCTTTTATACTTATTTTTTTTTTTTTGGGGGGGGGGAAGCCTGGGGCACAGCCAATCATACTCAGGTAGCAAATTAAAAAGGGTTACATGAGAAGCTAAATACAATTAAGTATTTCTTGTTTTGAATTTGAGCGTTACTCATATGAATCTAAAGACAATAAATACAGTAAGCTAAGAAACACTTAATACAAACCTTTTTGGGAGTGTTTGGTGGGGAAGTCAACATGTTTGAGGTTCCATCATCATCATCTTCTTCTGTGTCAGAATCTTGCTTTCTGCCATTAGATTGATTTTTCTTTGGACTTACGCTATTATCATCCAGCAAGTCTGGCAAATCACTAGACTCCTTTGACTTTCTAAACAATTCCTGTTAAAAACAAATAAGTGGTAACTTTGATACTACGTTGTTTGACTGCATATGTCATCTGAAGATACTGAACACAATGTACCATTGAAGACAAACAAAGCATTTATTTCTTAAACTCCATGACAACAACACTTCAACTTTCTTTTAATTTATACAAACTAAATTAACTCAATACATATAAATGCTGTAAATTATACAGGCGTAAAGAAACTACAATTCCAGAACAGCAAAAATCAATTGTAATCATTAATCCTTTGTTATGAACTTGTACTGTGTTTCATTGAGATGTGACAAAGATTGGACCCAACAAACTATAAATCACAACTCAGCTGCCCCTGTCATCTTGAGTCAATTTCTCCAATGCCTTACAGAAAAAGGCTTATGTAAAAAAAAAGTTTACCGAATTTAAAGATGTATTTAACGTATACCCTTTGCTGTTGTGCTGTTTCTTTACTCCTGTGAACTGACAGCAACAAAGACACATTTTTAACAGCAATAAAACTTGACCAGGGAGCCATTCACGTAAAAAAAAAAAAAAACACCTAAAGACCAGCAATCCATGCAAAAAAATGATGGTGATCTAAATGCACACGCATGACTTTTGGGGCTGCCAACATCTGAAGATTCCCAGTTCAGGCAGTAAGACATATAAGTCCAAAAGGCAACATAAATAGGTTTGCATCTGTATTTGTTTAACTCTTGTTGAGGCTTTGGCTATACGCCTTTAATCCTTATTTGGCGTTTAAGTGTTTCATTCCTTTCATTTGGAATGTGGTGCGGCAAATAAGCGTCATTCCAGTGGCGATTGGAAAGTATATGTTTATATGTATATATGCACATGTTAAATGCTGCCTATGGACGTTTCCTTTTGGCCGTGCCAGTATGGCTCAGCAGTAGGAACTCAGCCTTTGGTTTAAATGGTCGTGGGTTCGATTCACCACTCAGGCAGTCTGACATATGAGTCCAAAAGGCAAAGTAAAAAGGTTTCATCTGTATTTGTTTCTGTTGGTTATTAACATCAATCTTGTTTAAAACAGTCTTGATGTCAACTGACCACCTTCATCAGAAGAAAAATTGTCTCTAGAAACGACATCATGCACAATTGAATTTGAAAAAAAATGAGCGCCTACCACTGAGCTAGATATCTAATGAAGACATTGCACTCTCCACTCGTGGTTTAGCCTGTCGGCCAGTTCTAGTCGCACAAGTCAATCAATTTTAGAAACGCTGGCTCGTGGATGTTCATGGGTGGAACGTTATTTTTCGTGAGCTAACATATGACGAAGGACTCCCAAGGCGAGGGACGAGGACTATCTCAAAGAAAGAGATTTCAGTAGGATTGAAGATTTTCCCCATTCGACGGAATGATCTGTGTGAATGCATCGTTCTTAGGGTCTTTCTTAACAGTGTCACAAACACATTCTCCTATTCGAGTCTGGCCTGACAGCGAGTTTCCCATGTAGACTGAGCTAAACTCTCCACAAGATATGCAACAAACTAAACCCCTCAGTGTGAAGTGGGAGGATTGGAGGGAAGGAGCTCGCTCAGGGGTCTGGACAGATGGGAGGAAGGAGCAGGGTAGGCGAGGATTGAGGAGGGATGGGAATTAGAAATTTCTTGGCTCTGATCCTCGTGTTGTATCTTGTAAGGCTGAGCCAAGCCGATTACCAATCCCGATCTTAACCAACATATACAGTGTCAGAAAATTTCGAATCAGTAACATGCCAAATCGAAGATACGGTATGTTCACTTCTCGTCGACCGACTTTGACGTTTGAATAAATACACCATTTTGAAGGTTTTTTCGCTAGCTTTGTAATGGTGTAAACCCCAAGTTGCTGACCCTTACAGCATTAGAAGTTACATGGCAAAATGTTAAATTTTACTTAGGGTTTTGTGTTTTAAAGTGATTTAAGCAAATGCAATATTATTTTAAGCCAAAATAATTATGAGCATTTAGACCTATGCTTTATTTATTTTTAAAACTACAATCTTCTTCCATGATCGCACAATTTCATACATAAGACACTCACAGAGTCTTGCTAATTTTCGACAGCAATGCTACTGTCATCATCAGGCACTTCAAAGGAAAAATTGGGATCCTGGTCACATTCTTGCTGTTTGCCAGAATTTGAATTTGGCAGAACACGTAGCCTCCTGTATTTACAAGGTAGTGGACCATTCATGCTGTCTTTAGAAGGTAGTGGGCCCTTCTTGCTGCTACTAGCTCTCCAACACCGCTCTAACTGCTCACTCAAGTCCCTCCCCACAAGGTGTCTCACATTAGGGTAAGAAGGGCCCTGAATATTCATAAGTTGGAATCCATTCTGCTCATGGTGTTGTATAGCAATGGATTCCAGGCACCTTAGATGGCTGTCGCGTGCAGAGTTTGAGCGGATGAGCGTCGTGGCTTTCTCCCAGTCAATCTCGTGCTCAGTGGCAGCACAGTGGAGCGCAATGCCATTATCCTGCACTCCTCTCCTGACATTGTCCATATGCTGTCCCAGTCTTATTCTCACGCCCTTCCTCGTCTCTCCGACATACACTGCACTGCATCCCTTGCACGGTACTCTGTACACACCTTCCTTAGTATCAGTCACATTTCCCATCAAAGCGTCATTCTTTGTCTTCTGAGTCACCCGTTCCACTTCAACAGCAACTGGGGGCACTTTCTTTCCTAAACGTTTTCTTAGTCCTTTTACATTCCGCAGGTAGGTTTTAAAGCCACTACGACACAAGATTTCACGTATCGGGCCACTCACACCCTCCAGGTAGGTAAGGCTTACAATCGGACTATCTACCTTTGACACACACTCCTTCACGCGTACTCTATCGGCATTCTTCCTTTCCGTCGCAACAATACAAATAGCCTTTTTCTTCATTCTATTCAGCAGTCCGGCTGGGTAGCCCAGTTGAAGAAACTTGCCTTTTGCCTCATATAGGTGTGGACCTGCTACTTCCAAATTCGTCGAGTTACGGATTAGCCTCACAAATTCGTTCTGTGCAATTGCGTTCAGTTGTTCAATTGGGTGGCCTGAGTTGTATGGTATTCCCCTCTTCGTAGCCATCGGTTTCTTGTATGGCTGATACTCTACTCTCTTCGTCCCTTCAACTCTCTTCACCAGAATGTCAAGAAAGGGGAGCTCACCGTCTACTTCTTCGTCCACTGTGAAGGATAAATCGCTACGCCAGTTGTTGACTTTCTCCAGCACCATCGCCAATGAATTTTTCTTCAACACAGCAAAGACATCATCTACAAAACGCTTCCAAATTCTCACTCCCAGCTCCCCAGCCAGTACCATCGAATCCAGATGTTGCAAAATCATTTCGGCGATTATCGGGGAGCTGGAGTACCCCATAGGGGCTCCTTTAAACTGCCAATACGTCTTACCCCCAAACTCAACATAAATGGATGCCAAAAGAACTTTCAGGAGAGCTCTATCTTTCTCATACTCCAGCCTCGGGATCTTCATTCGCTTCTTCGACAATGCCAACATATCAAGAATCATCCTGTGAGACAAGCTAGGAAATAACTTGACCACGTCAAATGACACCATCAATTCATCTTTCTCTACTTCCAGTCCCTTTAATTCTTCTAGCAAGTCTTCCGTCTTCCTCAGTCTGCTTGGCCCTCCAACATACTTCCGCAGTCTGTCAGCCACCACCCAGTCAAGTTGTTGTGCCATACCCCCTTTCGCTGATGTTATAAGCCGTAAGGGGGCACCCTCCTTGTGGGTCTTAACTTGGGCGAATATGGTAGGGAGGCATTGTGGGTGTTTCGGTGTCAATTTTATCAACTCTTCATTGGTAAGGTGCCCTTCTTTTTTCAACCGTTTCAAACTTAACACCAAGTCTAACATGGGTCGATTCCCCACATTTTCTTCAGTAGCCCGATACATCCCCGACTCCACTATGTCCTTCACCACTCTTTCATCATGATCACTCTTTGCCAACACCACAGTCATATTAGCCTTGTCGGCCTTGCAGATAGCTATCCTCTCATTATTCCTCAGACTCCTGATTGCTCTCACTTGTTCGACACTAATGTTGGGCTTTACCTTGGGTGGCTTCTTAACTACCATCTGTTGCATCTTCAGTCTCATCTCCGGTGACCACGTGTAGTTGGATAGCAGTAGCCCCACATCCGCTATTAAGTTAGAACGTACATCAAGGCTGCCCCCTGGTTCCACTGGCACAAATTTCATGTCCAAGTTGAGAACACTCATCTCAGCATTTGACAACTCCACCCCTGACTGGTTCACCACAAACGGGTAATCACCACCACCGGAGCACACCTCTCCACACTCCCGCTCAGCAGTGCCGTCCTCTACTCTATCACTGGAGCACACCTCTTTACCAACACGATTTGGACTTCCCTCCAATGACTGACGTCTCACATCACCCCTGCTTTCACAGTTCCTACCACGCAAGGCCCCCAGATAGGACAATCGATGTACTCCCATCTTTTCCAGTTTCCTAATGTGTCTTTCAGTTGTTTGCTCACTAGTCCTTCTAACTCTAATCTCGATGAAATCCAGCACTTTCTTGAACCACTCAGCACTTAGACAACTCCTCAGACTCCCTTCTAACATCACCACATTTGTGCGCAACTGCCGAAGATGGGCGTGACAATCACTTATCCTGGCCACCAAAAACTGAAAACTTGTGTGCGTGGCAATGGCGCGACCGCGCACACCTCCTGCTTTGGGTTTAACTGTCAAACTCTTTGGAACTATACGTTCCCTCTTACAAGCCAAATTGAAGGCTAGATGCCCCTCAAACCTTGAAATACTGTCTCTAGACTTGACCAGTGTCCTAACTTTCTTTAAAATCCGTTGGGAATATGCCTCCCGAATTCCACTAAAAACATCATTACCAGTACTATGAAACATTTGAATAATTTTAAAACTACAATCTTCTTCCATGATCGCACAATTTCATACATAA